>PVKA01005801.1:0-88042 GCA_004027165.1 Ctenomys sociabilis
ATCTATTCCAATTTTCTGTAGGACCTTGAACATGAATGAGTGTTGGACTTTGTCAAAGGCTTTCTCTGCATCAATTGAGATGATCATGTGGTTTTTAGATTTCAGTCTATTAATATAGTGTATTACATTTATAGATTTTTGAATATTGAACCATCCTTGCATCCCTGGGATGAATCCTACCTGGTCATGGTGTATGATCGTCTTGATGACTTGCTGTATTCTATTTGCCAGGATTTTGTTGAGTATTTTTGCATCTATGTTCATGAGGAAGATTGACGTATAGTTCTCCTTTTTGGTTGTATCTTTCCCTGGTTTTGGAATCAGTATTATACTTGCCTCCAGAAATGATTTTGGGAGGACTGCTTCCTTTTCCATTTCATTGAAGAGTTTGTGGAATGTGGGAATTATATCTTCGATAAATTTCTTGTAGAATTCAGCTGTGAATCCATCAGGATCTGGACTTTCTTTGTCGGTAGGCTTTTTATTACATTTAGTATTTCATTGGCTGTTATCGGCTTATTGAGAGTTGTTATATCTTCTTGATTCCATTTTGGTAATTTGTACCTTTTGAGGAATCTGTCCATTTCTTCTGTGTCTTCTATTCTGTGAGCGTAAAGATTCTCAAAGTAATTATTGTTAATCTTCTGAATATCCGCTGGGTCTGTGGTGATTTCACCTTATGTTCCTTATTGACTGTACTTGAATTTTCTTTTGCCTCTTTTTGATGAGGTTGGCAAGAGGCTTATCAAATTTATTTAGTCCTTCAAAGAACCAACTTTTTGATTTTTGGATTCTTTGAACTGTTTTCTTGATCTCAATTGAATTAATTTGTGCTCTAATCGTTATGATTTCTTCACGTCTTTGTGCTCTGGGTTTTGTTTGCTCTTCTTTCTCTAGTTGTTGGAGGTGCAATATTAGCGTACTAATTTGTTCCCTTTTCTTTTCCTAATGTGTGAATGCATAGCTATGATTTTTCCCTCTAAGACCTGCTTTCATCGCATTCAATAAATTCCGGTAAGTTGTACTTGAATTTTCATTGAATTTTAGATATTGTTGAATTTCTTGTTGAATTTCTTCTGCAACCCATTGATTGCTGAGCAGGGTGTTGTTTAGTTTCCATGAGTTTAGTGGGTTTTTCTTGTTTCTTTTGTCATTTATTTCTAGTTTCATTGCATTCTGCACAGATAGTATTCATAGGATAATTTCTATTTTCTTCCATATACCTAGGCATGACCTCTGGACTAGTATGTGGTCTACTTTGGAATATGACCCATGTGCAGCTGAATAAAATGTGTATTCATCAGTGGTTGGGTAGAACACTCCGTATATGTCCACGAGGTCCATTTGTTTCAAGCTCTGGTTCAGTTCTGCTACTTCCTTGCTAAACTTTTGTCTGGCTGATCTATGTTTTTGAGATAAAGGGGTGTTAAGGTCTCCTGCTAAGACTGTGTTCTTAGACATTAAGTTTTTCATGTCCCTTAAGGTTTGTCTTACATAGTTGGGTGCTCCTATATTTGGTGCATACATATTTATGAGTGTTACTTCTTGCTCTTGAATTTTTCCCCTGACCAATATATAGTAGCCTTCTTTGTGTCATTTGATCAGTCTTGGTTTGATGTTGAGACTGTCTGAGAACAGAATTTCTACTCCTGATTTTTTCTGAGGTGCTGGGGCATGTAGTACTGTTTTCCATCCTTTGACTTTGAGCCTATGAATGTCCTTTTGAGTTAAGTGTGTTTCTTACATGCACCATATTGTTGGATTTTGTTTCCTATTCCATTGTGCCAGTCTTTTTCTGTTAATTGAAGAATTGAGTCCATTTACATTGATGGTTATAATTGAAATGTGCTGACTTATGTTTGCCATGATATTTACCTGGTGTTGTTTACTCCTTTGTAACCCATGTTTAATTGTCTGTCCTGTTTAGTGGGTTTCTTCCATTCTAATTCATGGAGTTCTGGTCATTGTAGTCTCTCTCTAAAACATCTTTCAGCAGCTTGTGAAGGGATGGCTTTGCCATCATGAAATTCTTTCATTGTTCTTTGTCGCGGAAGTATTTCACTTCTCCATCAAACTTGAAAGAGAGTTTTGCAGGGTATAATAGTCTGGGCTGAAATTAGTTCTCATGTAGGGACTTGAAGAACTTTGCTCCATGCTCTCCTTGCATTCATTGTTTGTGTAGAGAAGTTGACTGTAATTTTGATGGGTTTTCCTTTGAATGTGAGCTCCTTCTTCTCTCTAGCAGCTTTCAGTATATTATTTTTGTGTTGAATTTGTGGGATCTTAACTATTATATGTCTCGGTGTGTTTGTACTTGAGTTCAGGTTATTTGGTGTTCTGTATGCTTCAGTGACCTGAATGTTGGATTGTTTCCTCATATTTGGGAGGTTTTCTGCAATTATTTCTCCCCAAATTCTTTTTATGTCATTTGTATTGACTCCTTCATTCTCACTGATACCAATTATTCTCACATTGTTCATCCTGGCATCATCTTGCAGGTGATGGATTATTTTTTCCTGCATTCTCGTTGTTTTTAAGATATCCTTTCTCACCTTTTCCCTTCCAGCTCTGACATCTTCAAGGTCTGAAACTCTGACTTAGCTTTCACTCAAACGGTTTTGTAGACTTATGATTGATATTTTTAGTTCTTCTATATTTCTTTGACTGTGTTTCATATGTTCTATTTCTTTTCTGTATTTCTCATTCAAGGAATCCATTATATTTCTGATCCCTTAATTTTTTTATCCATGTCTTCTTTAGAGGTTATTATTAATTCTTTTTCTGCAGTATTTCTTCCAAGTTGGGTTTCCTGTGAATATTTCTGGACTTGTTTCTGTATTTCAGATGCTATCATTTCAAAGAATTCTTTTTTTCAAAGAATTCTTTTGTGATTTCAGAACTTATTTCTGCTTTGAGTTCCTCATGACCTTTATGCTGCTGTTTCTTTGCCTCAGATGCTGTTAATCATATGGAATAGTGCTCCCTACACTTGTTTTGGGTGAGCATAGTTTTTCCACCCAGTGTTTCTGGAATTCATTCTTTATTTCAGATACTATGTATTCAAATATTTCTTTTTTAATTTGGGGAATTATTTCTCGTTTTATTTCCTCTATGGCTTTCTGCTGTTGTTCCATTTTTTCCGTATCTGTTAATTCATTCATTTCAGCTTAGCTAGTGTCCTCTGCCCTTACTGCTGAACTCGAGGCTTGAGATTGCATTTTTCTCCTTGTCTTTGTCGTTTTGTATAGCACTGACCTCTGACGTTTGGTGTAGAGCTTTGGTGTAACTATAACCTTAGCATGTTATGAGATTCAGGAGCCAGTCTATTAAGTTTGAGATTATCCAGGTATGCCTATCCTGGATCTAGCTGTTGTGTTCAGTTCCTTCTTTGCTATAGCTCCTTTGGTTCCCCTCTGTTTTTTCCCTGGTCAAGCGAGCATGAACTGGGATGCAGAGTGAGTAGTGAATATTACCACAGTCTTGGCTGGCTTTGGGCTGCAGATCCGGAAAGTTTCCGGAATCGGCCCTTGTGTCTCAGGCAGGTCACTCTCTAGATATCCAAGCCTGGGCTTTGGTGGGTCCGCTGGACTCCCAAGAATAGTGGATATTCTTATTTACCTGGTAGGCTTTGCTGGGTCAGCCAAGCTGTGTTGAATCCGGGACCACGGGACGGAACCTGGAGCCCTCCTCATTTATCCTTGTGCAAGTCAGTTCCTAGTTCCTTTTGGATTTATTCCTTCTTTGTACAAATGTCATTTTATCTTTTCACCAACACCACATTTGCTGTGAACTAGTTTTCTGTATCACTTTTCTGTCTTGCACTCATTCATGCCAATCTTTGTCTTCTATCCAGAAGATAATCTGAAAGGCACATATACTCTCCTCCTTCCTAGAACCCCCTTTCCTGTATTGTAACACTGTATACATGGGTTCTTTTTTATAAAGGACGCCTAAACAATTAGACAATTGTACAATGATTTTAAAAAGTCTTACTCTGTCAGCTTAAACTAAATTGATGTGTCCTAATCAATTAAGTATTTATAGCTCCTGAAACATAAAATGTTTACTCTCATCTACAAGTCTTTTTTTTACTTTCTTAGATTTCTCTGCTTTATGACACTCATGGACCCTCTTTGCCTTGCATCATATTTTTCAGCCTTTCACTTTCTAGAAAGAATCAATATGATAAAGACTTCTAGGACTGTAGGAGACCAGAGAAGAAACAGTCTTTTTTGGCTCCCTCTGTGAACATTAAAGATAGGGGGCATGTAAGCATGCCGATATGCTGCAAGTTCTAGGACAAAGTTACTACAGCAGAGATCCCATTGTTTGTCCCATAATGGGCCACGGATAGGGGGAGGCAGATGAATCCTGCAGTACTCTGCTTATACCAGTGTCTGAGTGAGTTAAGGCAGGTGAGTCCACTCACTTGGTGCCCTTAGTCAACGGGAGACAAGAGCCTGCTTGTCCCTACATTTTAACCTAACTCTGTATCTATCTCTTTTTATCCTCATTGTTCCTTCATAGGGTACAAGATCATAGGCTAACTCCTGTGCTGGTCTCCCCACCTTAATATTGGCATATGATTGTTATATTTCATCCCATAAATAATATATAATCACTTTATAGTAGCATCAATATTATTATTTTGTTGTACTTCACAAAAACCCGAGTCTCCTCCTCAACTCAGTAACTCTTTTCTTTTGAATAAGTTCATTCCCTTCTACTAGTTTCTGTTTAACATTCAGATTTTATTTTTTTCTTATATACAAAATATTTAGCATAGATATACAGCTAGTTTTCTTAGTTTAGTGAGAAGAAAGTTTTGAACTAATAGTGTTTAGATGAGATATCATGTCTGCATCTTATACTATGAATACTATGAAGACAACAATATACACTGCATTAATTATTGCAACTGTCTACTAACCTGTTTGGTCACTGCCTCACTGCTACTTCTTTCTCAATAAAATTAATAAAAAATAAAATAAAATTTTGTACAGTCATATTTATATTAATTTAACTGGGAGTTCTGAGTAGTATGTGATGGAAAAACATGAACACATGATGTACAGTAGTATCTCAGTTAATGAGCTTAATCCATCCCATGATTCTGGGAAATATATCAGCTTCCATTACCCACCACAGAGTTCACCAATGAAAGCAACATTCAGACAAATACATCCGTTTGCTAAAGAACTATTCCTGAGCAGAAGCATTTATGAATCAAGGTACTGCTGTACTCCCTGAAATTAGGAAGTTTGCACTTTCCAAATTACCTGAGAATTGCAGGTGTTACTTGCTTAGGAATCAGGATCTTCACAGAGCACCCTATTAAGATGAAAGAGCACACTAACTAAGAATTTCTGGTAAGGTTATTGACAAAGGCTGGAATAAGACAGGACTCTTCCATAGCAAAATAGTATCAGCCTTCATGAGTCACCACAAACAGGACTGCAAACGTATGTATTAGCTTAGCAAATTAAAGTCCAATAACAAGTTTTAACAAATTTAGTGACTATTTAATTATACCTATTGAATACATTGCAATATCAAGCATGAAAAATAAAAAATAATAAAATTGAATGAACTGATGCAACATTTCTCTAAGAACTGAACTTTCTCAAAAGAGTAAACTACAAATCAGACTCTGGTAGGGATTTAAACCCCTGTAAAGGTCAAGAAGTGAGTCTGAAATAATCAATGAGATATAGCCTAGAATAACCTTACCAAGTATCCAGCAGGCTATGAGAATAATGATAAAAATAAACAATGCTTATAACTAAACACATCTCAATATGATTAGATTTTTATTAAAGTAAAATTTTAAAATGGTTCTATGCTTATTTGTATTATCTTCCTTTTTAATATATACTTAGTACATATTTATATTGAGAAAGTTATGCACATTTGCACGTGGAAACTAGGGAGTCAATGAGATCTGCAGTTGCAAAGGGTAAAAATATTCTCATTGTCGATATGGAAATCAGATCAAAGAGTAGATCCTGACCCATTCTACTTATCATCCAATTTTATAATACACATCTATCACATTGCAAAGTGTATGCTATTTGATATTTTTGAACATCAACTACAATGATTGCCACTATGAATGTATCTTTGATAGGACTTCTATTTATGCTTTTAATAATGATTTTTATCCATAAAATAAGACAAGTGTCTTTGTTACTTTTCCCCATTGCCAAAACAAAATCCCTGATGTCCAAATGTAAAGGAAGAAAGGTTTACTTAGCTCACAGTTTGGGGAATTTTCAGTCAATAACTGGTTATTTCCAAGGCAATGTAGCAAGGCAGAGGGACATCATAGAAGAGAACAATTCATTATAACCAGAAAACAATAAGAAAATGACAAGCAAGTGACCCTATCTTTTTTCCTAGGCCTTATAATTTACCCAGGCGGCTAGTACATATACCCTTAATCCTAGCACCTTTCATCGTAACGTTGCACCATGAATCAATCCCAGCATCACACACTCTTATCTCCAGCCCTTTCTGGATAGCTTCACCTGTCACTGCATGAGATATTTGAAGGGATATCTAGACATAAAGCCATAACAAGGGGCAAGGTGTGTATATATTTATATTGAACTTGATACATACTATGTTATCCATAGTGCTAATCAAGAGTAACCCTTCAATAAAGATTTGTTGAATGAATGCACCCAACAGAAAATATTTCCATTTTTTTCAATTACACATCAATAAACATCATAGTCACATTCATTGGTACTGACAAACTCTTAAGTGGGATTTCAAACTTCATGTACCAAAAACTGGTTCTAATTTCATTTTAATTATAACAGTACTCTCCTAAAACTTTTCTTATTTCAGTTAGCAACAAATTTATCTTTCAAAATAGTTGACTATGAATCAAATCTATATTTAGCATTTCTATTGTTCATGATTCTGGTTACCATCTTTCTCCCTCAGTGCTTACCTCAACTGCCACCATAGCTTTTTGGTAAGCACTTGTTTCCTCTGTAGGTGACTATCTCTTGGTATAGCATTGAGTATGATCCTCAGAATCTAAGTCATATTATGGGTTTTCCCATTTCTAAATCCCCATGCCTACCTTCAATCATATAGGTATTTACTCATGGATAGAAGGCTAGATGCCCATTATCAGATATCTATCAATCAAATTTAAGATTAGAGAAATAAAAAAAACAAGATGTTATGTGTATTAAGTTATGACCCATCAAGGAAAAGATTATATGTTGAGTCTCCCCAAAAATCATACACACAAGGCCTTCCAGATAGCTCAGCAGACTAAAGCAACTGCTTAACCAAGTGCAGGAACCAGGGTCAATCCCGGGCATGCAGTGCTGGCCCTGTCCCTGGAGTGCTCTGAGCTGGCAAATGACACTGGGCATGGGTGCCTGTAATCTCAATGCTTGAGACACTGAAAACAGGATCACTATAAGTCCAACCTGTGTAGTGAGGCACTGTAAACCCTGTACTGAATACATGAAAAAATTTCAAAAATGATACTTCAAGCAAAGAAAAATTGTATAAGTTTTAAACAGATGTTATCTTCACATGGGATAGCATAGAGAAAGTTGTATATTGCCAAAAACTCATACTACTTTCTCTTAGAGATAAAATTGAAAATACATGTACAACAATCTCAATGACAAAGGTTTCCTAAGACATAATTCACCATACTAATAAATATTTGGAAGCTAATAGCCTCCACTGTGAGCCCCTGTTGTAATTACAGAAGCCAAAGAAAATTGGCAATAATCCTATGATTTCTGGGGGCGGGGGAGATAGCTCAATGAAGTAAGTGCTTGCCTGGCAAGCTCAAGGTCCTGAGTTCAATCCATGATTCTTAAATAAAAGAGGGGGCCATCTGATAACTCAACAGACTAAAGAGCTTGTTTAAGCGAAGAACAGTGGCTCGGGTTTGGTCCCCAGTGTATCGTGCCAGCCCCTCCCATGGGGCATACTGAGATGGTGATTGAGACTGGGCATGTGGCATGTGCCTGTAATCCCAGCACTTGGAAGGTGGAAAAGAGGAGAAACACTAGAGTGCAGTCAACATAGTGACACCCCATTGACCCTGTCCTAAATACAAAAAAAATCTTATGATTGTTCACTAAACTTACTATTAAAATAATCATACTTGTGTTTCTGTTGTAGATGGTTGTATATATTTTTGGCAGCCTGCATACACACACACACAAACATATATATATATATATATATATATATATATATATATATATATATATATATATATATATATATGTTTGCTATGTATTATCTATATGCAGCATGCATGTATGCAATGTATGTATATGTAAATATGTACACATACACACACATATGTAAACTGACAATGGCCTACAGAGTCAGGGGTGGAAGAATAAAAATGTTCACCTGCACATTGATGAGTCCAAGGATCCTGCCCAGATGTGAAGGCCTCTGGATCACTGTGTAATCTGGTCCTTCTTAGAAAGCTATGTGAACAATTGTAGGGAGAATATTTCCAGGTAAAAAAAATAATCAAGTTCCAATTCTGGAATAGAAATAAAAGAAGCATGGTTAAAGTATAGGGCAAAATCCAGGGTATTTCTAGAGGACTAAGAAATGGGAAGATCAGTAAGAGCACATTAAGCAAAAGAGAAAGGATGTCCAAGTCTGCATCAGAAATACTGATCACTACTATAGGTCACAAAAATTAAAACAGTACCTGACGCATAACAAGTAATCAATCAGAAAGGGTCTGCATTAGAATGCTGAAAAGTCTGGGCTGGAAGGCTAGAAAAACTGGGGAGAAATTTGCAGAGGCAATGGCAAAAATGCAAACTTTTCAGAACAAGCAAAAAGGAACATTTTGTTCTTCATTTCCTTTTCAATCATCCAGGCAACAGTCTATTGACTGATGCTACTGTAACCCAGAACAGTTTTCTTTTCTGTTCGTAGCTTATATGTCAGTTAGACCTGTGCATGTAGAAAGGGGCTCCACAAATCCACTGTGCGATTCTCAATGTATTAAACTTAACCTCAGAGTTATCTATAGAAATACATACTAAACTGTTTTAACTATAATTAGAGTTTTTTGTTTGTTTTTGTTTTTGGAAGAACCAGGGATTGAACTCAAGTCCTTGCACTTGTCAGGAAAGTGCTTATTCTACTGAGCTATCTCCCAATTTCCTAATTAGAGTTTTATTAAGATGCAGTGAGAAAATTATACTCTGTGGACTTGGACATTCTTTCTCTTTTGCTTAATGTGCTCTTACTGATTGTCCCATTTCTGAGTCTTCTAGAAACACACTGGCTTTTGCCATATACCTTAACCATGCTTCTTTTATTTCTATTCCAGAATTGGAACTTAATTTTTCTTTTTACCTGGAGATATTCTTCCTACAATTGTCCACATGGCTCATTCTTTTAATTTTTCAAGTTTAGTTCAAATGTTGCCTTCCGAGACAGGTCTTCTCTGGCTTACTCTTTGTTCTTCTGTTTTGTAACATTTCATATCTGTATCCACTGCTTTATTTTTCTCTACAGTTCCTTTATCATCTAAATTTGTATACAGTTTCCTAATATACTATTGGATGTTATTCTACTTCCTCTCATCAGAAAGAAAATCAGAGAATAACAGAGACATTTATTAAGATTGATCAGTACTATAGGCCACAAAAATTAAAACAGTACCTGACATAACAAGTAATCAATAAATAATTGTCAGAGGAAGAAATGGGTGTTAGGAAACTGTGCCATTACTCATTCTGTTGCTAAATATAAGGTAATGGTAATTCCTCTTGTCCAGCCAAAAAGCTTTGGCAAGCCTGCTGCCACTTCCCAGGGAGCATGCAAGGACTCCTGGTGGCCTAAGAATGGTTTTCCTTTTCTGCTACCTCATCACTCCTCATTTTTCTGTCTCCTTTTCCCATATGCTTCCTGCAAACAAAATGTCTTGGTTGAATTCTACCCAATTTAGGTCTCAGAAAAATAAGCTCAAAAAAATAAAACCTTTCAGTGTAATTATTTTTACTATCTTGGATCCTCACTGCAATATAGTATATTTCTTTCACTCTGTGCATTACTGAAATTATAAAATGTCAGCTTCTAAGATGCAAATATTGCCCTGTTTGGAGTATTTCTGAATGGCTAGCCTCTGTGACTATTAAAAATGGAAAGAACAGAAAAGCAATGGATAAGAAAAGAGTACTAATCTGTTAAGTACATAATTTCTGTCATTTGTATTTACCATATCTTATAAAAATTGGATAACATGGTAATACAATAAACCTTTTCTCAGTGTTTTACTATCTCAAGGACTACTTATGCTACCCATCATGTATACCATGTATATCTGGGATACCAATGACCCCAGAAGGCAACGTAGTTCTTCAGGAGTGTAAAATATTTGTCCAAATTAGATTTAATTATATATTACATATGTTACTAAATTTTCTCACTTTCAATCTTCATAGAATTGGGGACAAAGTGTCTGTATATTGACTTTTTATATTATTATTATTTTGAATACCTTATCATCATATCTTCCTCCAGGGTTAGAAACACAATAAAACAGAGATGGTGTTTTGTAATGAATAGAAAAATGTTAAATTTAATTTCCTGCCAAAGTCATATAGTTAATATTTAGATAGTAGCCCTAGTAACCTAATCTTGGCAGTTTGACTCTAAGACTGCTCTTAAATCTCAGTGTGTACACTTCAAGAACTTTTAGCCTCTTTTATGCAATTATTTTTATTCTTTATGTATTTCCCTGCTCATATCTGAGCAGTAAAACTTTATAATGCAGAGAGTAGGGAGTTTTCCTTGGGGAAAACCAAGACGTAGAGAATAGGGACAATCACTGCTCTGTCTGTAGAAAAGGGTGAAAGAAAAACCTGGATGATACTTCTGAAGGTAGATTATATGGAGGAAATCAAACAAAAGAAATATGAGGAAAACAAGAAAAACACCTGGATATTTTTCCCCTCAAAAAAATAAAAGTCGAAATTTCATTTAACTGAGCTGTTCCCTTTCTAGAGATCTCACAAAACAACTTAAGGCCAACTTATCACAGTGATAGGCAGGTACCCATGTCTATGGCAGTACAATTCATTAGTAATTTTAGAAGTCATCTATGTGTCCATCAAGAGATGAATTCATGAGGAAAATGGGCCATTTTTTTTTTACCAAAACTGAGTCAGTTTTACAAAAGTGGATGTTCCATGAAAGCATACCATTAAGTGAAATAATTCAGACATACAAATTTAAACATCACATGGCTTCTCTTATATGCACTAAATAAGGAACAGGAAATAGAGAGCCAGAGATTATAGCAAAATGAGGGAACCAAGGGATATAGAAAGCAGGAAGGACAGTACTAGAAGGAGATTAGAAGAGAATTAAGGACCAGGAGATAGCTCTGGGCTAGGGGGATAGCTCAGAATAAGCACTTGCCTGGTAAGCACTTGCCTGATAAGCACAAGGGCCTGAGTTCAATCCCCAATTCTGCCAAAGAAAGACACAGAGAGAGAGAGAATATTAAGATGTGTTGTGCACATATACTAACTCTCCAAGAAGAATATAATCGTTATGTGCTAAAAACATGCACTAATAAAAAAAATTGGAGAAAAAAAAAAGCAATCCCCACCCCCTGCATTGGGGTTTTAATTCTTATTTCTAGTATTGCTCATTATCTTGGTTACTTTTCTCTTGCTGGGACGAGTACTTGGTGCCCAAAATTAAGAAAGCAAAGGCTTATTTAGCTCACAGTTTGTAGAAATTTCAATCCATACTCAGCTGGCTCCATGGCAGGCTGACATGGCATAAGGGCAGCAGTTCATGCTTGCAGAGACAGAAAGAGCAATACAACTAGAGCAACAAAGACGGAGAGGAAATCTCTCTTCCTTTCATGTATTATGAGCAGGGTACCTGCCCTTGGGTGGTTATACCACTCAGCATCAGAGTGCTCTCCTCTTACACAGGCTGAGGATGTTTATAAAGTGAGGACCCAGGGCCCCTGCTGATCCACTTCTAACCTTCTAGAGCTGTAACCAGCATTCTGGAGCTATGTGGACATGTCCTCACTAAATTACTGAGTTGCTTCTAGAATTCTCAAATTGACACAATACATCAATTATCATTACATTACATGGTCTTACTTGCCCCAGAAAATATGGTTTAGATGATGTGTGGGAAGATGAAGAACTTGAGTATCCCCACTTAACAATATGTTCAGTGCTTTATTTATAGATATGATGAGTCCTACATGTTTATACTTTTATATCTAGAATAAACTATTATTACACAAGTACATTTAGTGAGAAGAAACATTTAAATGGATTGCAGCTTAAACATCTTCAAATTTCTAATGAACTTAATATATAAAACCAAAATCTATCAGTTTTTGGTCACATTTTCATAAGTACTATTTGAAACGTATATTGACATTTATTTGTGTTTTAGAATAATCAAGCTAGGCTGAAGATCCTGAGTTGTCTTATGGTTAGGAATTCTTTTTCTTAATCTATACGTATGTCTCCCTGAAAAATACTTGTCACACAGGGTTTGAATTCAGACCTTGTAGTTTCATCACTAATGTACGAATTACATTTCAAGTGGGTCATTTAACGTGGCATTTTCTCAAATGAGAACTTCTGGTGATAAAGGCTGCTCGGTGATAAGCTACTGAATGGAATGAACAACAAATATTGAAAGTACTTTGGTCCTATCTTTTTCAGTGCTATTGAAAATCAATTAGCATTGACTTAATTATGATTTAATATTCAGGAATTGTAGCATGAAGGAAGGGATCTTTAGCTTGGCTGTTACAGTCTTCTTTACCTCTAATCTGGAATTCGTATGGTAGTTGTAAGGTAGTTAATGTGTTACACAGAGCTTTCAGATAGGGCACTGGAATTTTAAAATATTATGAAAGCCAATTTTTGATAAGTAATATATTATAATATGTCTTTGAAACACTACATGAACTTAAAAATCTTTCTTGGAAAATTCCCAAGTTACCACAATAAGGCAAAGTTCTGTTCTCTTTGGGGAATATTTCAGGGGAAAATAACTTCGTTTAATTTTCATGGAAAAAGTGCCTATATACTAGAATTGCTGTTCAAATTTTGTTACATTGCTTTTTGTGGGTGTTTTGAAGTAAGTGCACAGGTTTCTGTAAACATTATGATTTGACTGCTTGTATAAGTTAGAAAGAAGCAGTGTGTGAGTAATGACGTCCACAGGCTTTACGTAAGGACATTTTGCCATTTCTTGAGCCAGATACAGCTTTTGTATCAACAAATGGAACAAAAATCTCCAGTTTAAGCCTCAGAAAGAAGAAACACTCATCTAAATGAATTCTTTGTGTATGTTAGCTTTGTTTGTGCATATCTAATGCTACTAAGATCAGCCATAGTAATTATGGAGAGCAGAGTTATCACATGAGTACACTGGGAGAAATGTTTTTAAATGAGAATGGAAGTGAATATTTGAGCAGGTCATTTTGATTTTATATTAAATAAGTTATGAAGCATGTACATGTTTGATCAAAGTCTACAGATGATTTTAACTTAGCACGCTATCAAAATAGCAATTAATAAATGAAAATTATTTAGAGGAGATTCCCAGTTTGAAATAAAATATCACTCACTAGTTCACAATGCAGTGATAATTTCTCATGAGGTATCTACAAAAACACACTATTCTTTTCACAATTTGCTGTATAATTCTTAATCTTTGAATATATTATCTTAGCTTACATTAGTCTATGATGTATCTGTTTCTTAAGACAATTTTGGTTATATTCCAGTTATTCCAAGAACCCATGTACAGACTTTTGAAATGCATTCCTAATTGTTTACACAGTTGATTGCTCAGCTGTGTAAAAGTGTAACTAGCATAGCTCTGAGTCCTTCTCATGCATTAGCATCTGAACTCTCAAGAAATGACTAAGAAAGATGATAAGATAAAGATAAGAATAGAAAAGGGCACCAGGAGAACCCTGGTAGGGCTTGTTTCATAGAGACATTCTGAAAACAAGGTGGTTTTAGTGGTGTAACCAGAAAGTTAAATTCCGAAGTCCTCTTACACCATTCACAATTAGGTGCCATCACTGAAATGCCCAAAATAATTTAAAATAAACAACAAAAGGGAAGAAGAAGACTTTGTATGACCATCTGTAAAACGGGCTTACTATCTACATGCCTCTATGTGCTCATTTGCTTTTATCTTTAGAGTGCTACTGACATCAGTCCTTAAAGGTATGACTAAATGTAAATGAAAATGGACATTTTAGAACAAATACCTCCAACTGGCCTGTCATATGGCAAGCAGCTAAGAATGCATTTTGATGTCTTGCTTTGCAGAACAGCAGTGACTTCTCACAACCTGTCAGTACCAGATATTGTGTCACCTGCCTTGGTCATTCCCAGCCATAGGCAGCCAATGCCTCTGTGATAACATTTCTGCCTGTTAAACTATCTTGTGGCTTTAGTAAGCAGGTATTGTTCACACACTGTCAGTAGACAAAACAATTTAAACAGATTGATAACAAAGAGGTAAAGGGGCAATAAAGACCTTCTTTATCTCAGAATCTTTTATTTATTTATTTATTTATTTATTTATTTATTTATTTATTGTATTTTAGGTAAGGGTCTACAAGGTGTTCAGGGTCTCACTACTAGACTGAACTAGTAGTGATCCGCCTGTATACAGCCTCCCAAAAGCTGGGCTTACAGACATGCACCACCATACCCAGTCTCGATTGCCCTCTCAGAGTGCCCTTGGGGGTCAGGGCTGGCAGGGCAGGTCCAACAATGGAAACCCTGGCCTCTGTGCCTGCTTGCAGGTGCTTTAATCCCCTGACCATTTGACTAGCCTTCCTAGAATCTTACACATACACTCATTAACATATGGACGTAAAATGTAAAGCAACCCCCTTAATGACACACTTGGCTTAGATAAAGAAAAACTAAGATCAAAAAAAAAAGGAAAACTAAGATCAAGAAACTTCAAATAATGCATTTTGAATTTACCAAATTGTGCTTTTACCGGCCAAAATTAATAAAATATAGGTGAAAATGAAATGTATTCAATATTTTCTGCTAAAAAGAAACAATAAAAACAAACTGAGCTTCATATTCAACAGCATATTGGTAAGAAAAGAAACTACAAGCTCTGATTTTGGACAGTATTGTGACATACCACATATATTGTACATAATTTCTAATTCTTTGAATTATTCTTCTCTCATTATTTATTGATTGGCCTTTTAAAAAACTGATTTTTTTAATTTATTTCATATAGAGTCTCGCTACGCAGCTTGGAGTCATAGTGACCCTCCTGTCTTGGACTCCTTGGGGCTGGGATCACAGGTGTGTGCCATCAGGTTTGGTTTCAGTTACAGGCAGGGCACCCCGCGGGTTCGGGGCTGGCATGGCATGCTGCACTAGGGATCAAACCTGTGTGTCTGCGCTTGCCAGGCAGCAGCTTGGACCACCAACATATTCCCCCAGCTCTGATGAGCATTTTTGAATGAATTCCTGCATAACAATGGGAAGGTTCATCTTCTTTTATCTTGTTAAATTATTGTGTTTATTATAAAACTCATTGTGAAGTTCATGCAATCAGTTCCTTCAGTATAGAGAAAGATAATTTTAAAAATTATCCTTTAGTATTTTTTTCAATATTGGAATTTAACCTAAGGGCACTTCACCATTGAGCTTCATCCTCAGCCTTCTTCATTTTTAATTTTGAGACACAAGTTTTCTAAGTTGTCACTTTTATATGAAATTTTGGATAATACTGCCTTGTCTAGATTTAAAAGCAAATGCCACTGTACCCCACCAACCTTTTTTTTTTTTATGTATTTGGTACAGGGTTTCACCGTGCAGCTCAGACTCCTAGTGATCCTCCTGATCAGCCTCCCCAGCTCTGGGATTACAGGCGTGCACCACCACCCTCAGTCTTGGTAGCCATCCAGTGAGCCCGGGGGCTGGGCCAGCCTTTTTTTTTTTTTGTACTAAAAACTGAACCCAGGGCTTCCAGCTTGCTAGGCAAGAGTTCTACCACTGAGCTAAATCCCAAGCTCCCCCTTTTCTCTTTAAAGTGATATCCCTTATGATCAAAGAATAAATCCAGTGATTGTCACATTTGAATATATTAAAAATAATATGCATTATAATGAAGAATATTTAAAATAAAATTAACATGGCAGAAATAAGAAATTTAATTTAATGAAATCTCATATTGATCAAGAAATTTCAAACCCAAAGCAACAAACTCATTTACAGATTAGTTCTTTCATTGCCTTTGAGGCCAAATATAAGGCACTTTAAAAATTCTCATTTAATGTTAAATTTAGATGTACAGGTAAAGATTAATCATAAATATCAACAAATGACAAATACAGTATTCCAACACATGCATTATAATGGAATCAAGATTTTCTGATACTTTAGAGCACAGCTGAAAACATGTAGATGAATTATTCATAAATATATAAATAGATATTGATGTTGATATTTGTGCTTAATAGTGGCAATATGACTGGTTTTAGAAAAGCTCAAGGCATAGTAAGAGCACTCACTCACTCATACACACACACACACACACACACACACACACACACACAGCCTAGACTTCCTGACTGGATCTTGAAATTCTTTAGTGGCCAAGGTAGCTGTAATTTTTGGGTATAGCTCGTGTGTTTGTATGTGTGTGTGTATGTGTGTGTGTGTGTGTGTGTGTGTAATTTTTGGATACTTTCATTAGCTATAACTTCCAAGAGTCAGGTTAAAGAAACAATCCAAACTGAGCAATGGAAAATATTTTCCTTGTTGCTCTTCTAGTCTTTTCTGTTTCTTTTCCACTCAGCATGTGATAGGAGAGCTGGGCTGAGAAAGAAAAGGCACTGCCCTCACCAATGCCTATATGTTTCCAGTGTTAGTTCTTTTTGGGAGTTTAATTCCATATGTTAGCTACTAATCTTCTGGCACTGCTTTTGATAATAATGCCTTGGGAACCTTTCAGAAGGTACCACTGCCATCCTGTTGTACCTGAAACAAGTCCCTTACTGCTCTCTGCTGCCATGCTCCCCTCACTGTGGGAGTTTGACCCTACATAGTTAACCTGAGTTGGAATCATGCCACAAGATCTTGCCCTTTTCTACTTCCACACACTCCCCAGCTTATGTGCAACACAAATGAAAGTCATATCATATGGTACCTAAACAGGTAGAGAATTCTCTGTTTGCTAGACTGTAGGAAGCCAATTAGGTCTCCAGATCATCCTTTCACAACAGTCTGGAGAGCGTTTCTTGGGCTGAATTAGGAAGTAAAACACACCCACTTTGTTTTAGGCACAAAATGGTCCTCAAGATAATAGTATCTGCATACTCAGCAAATACAACACAGAATAATTCTGGGACTTCTAGATAAAACATATGCCTAGTTAGCAGGAATGCTTTACTTTGCTGAAATGCAGAGGTGGTAAGTAGTGCCCTTTTTAACCAGAGTTAAGTGTGTAGAAAGATGGAAAGTCATGGCAGTGTACACATGCATACACATTTAATACATTTATACATTCCAAACACTATTTTCAAGCAGAAACATTTTTCATATTAATGCCTTGATGAATACTCCTCATGATTCATGATACTTAATAATTTTTAATTCAAGAATTAATATATTCATTTCCTTACCTTACATACATTTTATTCATGGAAAATAGGCTCATTCTTTAAAATCAGAGGCTACTCCCTGATTCTAAAATATCAATTCATAATGGGTATTGCATGAGAACATCACAGATGAAATGAAGGACAAAGAGACAATTTCTTCACGGTCAAGCCTGATGTCATTTTGAATTAATTAATGACAAACTTATTACTAATGCCATAGAGGACATGTTTTGTCTGTAATAAGTATTAATTTTATTTTTCTACACTGCATTTTAATTCCTTGTTCCTTTTCTCGAGGCTAAGATACTTAGATCTGTCACAGTGTAGAAAAACCTGAAAAAAAATACCAGAACACTGATCCTGAGATGTGGCTATCTTCACTGGAAGTTTCCAGTGAGCAGAATTATTTTCATTGCAGGATGAAGGATGCATGGTCCTCAATATCATTCCATCTATTTATCTTTCCATTTTCATTTTCCAGCTTGTTTTATGCGGCAACTATTGAAATGTATTTTGGATGCTTTCATTAGCTATGGTTTCCAAAAGTTGGGTTAAAATAGTAAGCTAAGCTGAGCAAGCACATTTTGGTTTTCATTGGGCACCTGGTCAGTGACTGTCCCTCCCTCTTCTCCTTTCCCCTAGCACTGGCCACAGAGTGTCCCTGGATGGTTATCCTACCACCTGGTAGGTGGCCACTTCATTACAGGTCATACATCTGTGCCCTGCGAGCCTAGGGCCTCCCTTTCACTTTTGGGCTCCAAAATTTGTTGCTTTTCTGTTCTTTTCCCTTTTATCTCTACTTTCTTTCTTTCCATTTTCTTTTTAACCTCTGAGAAAAGAAAAACATGAAATAGTTATGTATCTGATTGTCCATTTCTGGACCTACCAAAAATATTTCAGTAAGAAATTTTTGGATGGACTGAATCCATTTCTTAGCTCTAGCATTGATGGGTTATGATTTTGGAGAACGTCAGTTTATTCCTGTAGCACCAATTTAATCTACACAATGAGCCCCATTAGATGATTGTGTGCTGAGAAAATAGTGGACATATATGGAAGAGCTTTGAAAATCCTGTACTCATGCAAATGCAATGTGTTAGCATTGTGATTAAATCAGACAGTGTCCCTTCCCATCTAGGACTGACCAAGGTGTAGGAGACATGAGCCAAAGCATTCAAGTCACTCTGCCAAGCCTGAAATACAATGAGATTTAAAAGGCCAAGTAAAACAATGATACCTTTAAAACCTCTATCTCTAGATTAAAGACACAACCAAAAAATTATGGTATCTCTAACAGTGCTTTAGGTTAATACTTTACCCTAAAAAAATCAACATTAAAAACTCTTTGGCCTATAAAAGACAGAGGTTAAATACAATCACCTTTCTAGTCATATAATTTAATAACTTGCAGTTTACATTTACAACCTGGAAAATGTTATCATACAGAAGATCCTCATGAAAAGGTACTTTTAATCCACACAAGTGACAGTTTACACAAAAGTCCACCCTTTCCAAATATCATTTCCATTAATATATTATATCAGAACTAAAAGTGAAATGAACACACTGTAACTGAGTATTTTAAAAGGTTATGTTGAAGGAATAGAGAGGCTTAAATTAATTTTCCCTGCTCTCATCCAGCAGACCTTTAGTCAATATGATTTCCTATAATTTTATCTTAATCCATGTCTCTGTGGATGAACCAAACAGACCACAGCAGGCATGAGCTTGCCAATGTGACTTCCTGCCAAGAGCCCCCTCTGCCCTTCAGAAGGGAGTTCAGCCTAATGATGGTGCAGCGACCCAAATCAATGAGGAAATCATGGGGTAGGCACATCTCATTATGTTCTGCAAAGATCTGTTTGTTTAGCCATGTGCAAACATTGCCCTAAAATGCCCAGTCTGATAGCACATATTAATCATCTAGTAGATCTATTCAGTTCTGAAAATTCTGTTGAGAATAAATCATCTCAAAGAGCTTTGCTACATAGGCAACATCAATATTCTGCAGTACCTATATTTGCTATTGTTTTAGTGCTAAAGACTTAATGCAGGCAGAGTATAGTAGGAAATTGTTCATATCTAATGAAATCCTTCCTTATATTTCTGAGAGAATTCTTTAGCCCGAAAAGCAAAAGCATTTTTTTTTTTGACAGAACCGGGGATTGAACTCAGGCCCTTGTGCTTGTCAGGGAAGAGTTTATTCCACTGAGCCATCTCCCTAGCCCCAAAAGCATATTCTATCCTAGCTAAAGGAAGTATGCAGATTCAGTGAAGGTTCAAAGTCCAGGCAAAGTCAGTGTTGCTCTAAATTATTGGAAGTATGTTGCAGAAACTCAGTAGGAATTTTTGATCTATTGTTTTACTTGATATTTTATGCCAGTCATACCCTTCTACATTTTTGTTTTCTGTTGAAATGAGAAAAATATGTTATGTATTTTGAGGCTAATATTTGAAAATACCAGGGTAAAAAAATTAAATGTTCATAGTTGTACATTTGTAATGGTACATATTACTCATAATCCACATCATTTAGGATGTTTAAATCAAGCTTTCTGATAAATAGAATTATTAATCTTGGAATTTTGTCTCCCACAATAACATTTGAATTATAAAGAACATGAGAATAACTATGATTCACTCATATTTACCAAGAAACCAAAAAAAAATAAAAATAAAAATTGAACTTTGTGAGATATTTTGAAAGTTTGGAATACAGCTGTATTCTGATTTAGGAAAAGATAATGGTTAAGGAAATATAATCAACTTTGTGATATAATTCAAATTGAATCATCTACTTCACAAAGCTCAAGTTCTCTGGAGAACTCTCTCTACTCTTTGAGAGCTTAGAACTAAAATCTTCTTACCTTGTCTCCACTACCTAAAATACAAAGATGCTCTTGGAAGTTTGATCTTGAAACTGACAGAAAAGAAACTTTCTCCTTTAAAAATATTTTATATTGTTTTATAAATACAAAATATATAAAAATTCGTAGAATAATATAAAATATAATTTAACAGATTACATTTTAACAAAGCATTCAGAATGTTTTTAAGATATGATTTGCCAGATACAGTCCATCCATTCTGAAGTCTCCCTTTCTGTCCCCTTGTCAGACAAAACTCTCTTTAGCATCATAGGGAATTTGTCCTGTTTCCTCATCCGTGACTGCATACCACAATCACAAAAGAACTTCTCTTCCACAAAAAATGGAAGGCTTACCCAGCCCTTTCAACCATTTAAATAGTGATTAAACCAGTGCTCTTTGGGAACATCTTAAGCCAAAGTGATGTAACAAATTAATTCACACCAAGCTGTTAATGTGTACCAACTGGGGTGTCCTTCTCTGCAGTAGAATGTTGAGAATTGCTTACTCCCATAATAAAAGTGGAGAAAACACAGTCACTGAGTGATGGTAATTTTGGCTAAAACCTTCATTTAGAGTTATTTATATTTATAAGACAATTGGCAGAATCCAAGAGAGGTTTTTTAGGGTATTATTTTACCTAACTGGCACCTAGAAAATCTAAAGTCTGCAGACTAGGCCATAGGCAGAAGACGTAACATGAGGTGATGCTGCTATTTGATTTGAAGTACTTTGCAGGCAAGAGAAGCTAGACTTTGTCTCTTAAGTCCCACAGCCAACTACATGAAGCTCACCCATAATTATTCTACCTACATCTTATCTAAGAATTATCTTCATGAAACATCCAGAATTATGTTTTACTATCTATGTACCGTAGTTTCGTTAAATTAACATATAAAAATGTGTTATAGCTGGTAATATGTAAGGATATCTATTTTATAAATCAAAATAATTTTAGATAATTTAAAGAAATATATTCTTGAGTGTTATGGTATATTGTAAGCCATCTGGATATTGAGTGGAAATTTCACTAAGGAACAGAGTTCTTCGAAAATATATGCTTACAAGCCGGGCATGGTGGCGCATGCCTGTAATCCCAGCACTGGGGAGGCTGAGGCAGGAGGATTGTTGTGAGTTCGAGACCAGTGTGAGCTACAAAAGTGAGCTCGAGGCCAGCCTGAACTGCATAGTGAGACCCTGTATCAAAAAAGACAAAAAAAAAAAAAAAAAAAAAAAGAAAATATATGCTTACATTAGATAGAGCCTTGCTCCTATCATGCTCCCACTTCATAACCTTGCTGGATCAATAATTCAGGTATATAAGGCACCATTTTCTGTAAGATTCCAAAGGGAACATTATAATTTATTCCCAGGGAGTCATAAATTCAAATGTTATTGTCTAATTTATAGCAGCAGTTAATATGTGCATGCATTTGGATGTACTATAGATGAGAGACAAAGTGAAATGTCAAGGAAATTCAAATTAGTGATTGATCTTGAGTGTGTCTTGATTAGCCCTAGTATTTAAATGAAAAATAGTACCAATTTAAATATGATGAAAGGGTCAAAGTAGATGACCATCCTCAAATGTGTTTGTGTTTTATTTATTACTTGGTTCTTTTAAAGTGTAATTCTTTGTAGTAAAACATTACCTGAAGCAGGAGAACTATTATTATAGCACCTTTGGTAGAAAATGAACATAAATTGTTTCTAAATCTAAGGAAGACTGTGTATGTGACATTTGATCAACACTCCACATCTGCCACATAGGATTCTAGTTGACAAGACTGTAGGCTGACACTATGGGTGCTGTATACGCCAGGCACAAACACACACAGGCTGTTTACTCATAGTCTTTTTGTGCTTCCCATCTTCCTGCCATACTTAGTCATGTGTATTCTGAGGCTCTTCATCCTCTATCATTTCAATTTTGATTAAAGATTAAATATTCCAATATTCCTAAAGTTATCCAAATATCAAAGCTACAATAAAGAAAGCTTTGGACATGCAGAAGGGATCCAAAGACCATTATAAAATCTGAAATTCAGAAAGCATTTAATTTTCTACATAAAATATGGAGAAGACATAACATTAGTACAAAATCAGGTCAAGATGAAGAGTTTGGCAGTCTCTGCTTTTCTACCTTGTACAAATTCCCAGAACCTCTCATAAGAGTATTCTAGTCTTTTTTACTCAAATTATAGAATTGGCAAAATTAAAATTTTAGATCTTTGATAACTGTTTACAGACTGTGAATGCTATATATCTGTTTTAGATTTGAACAGCTTGCTTGGATTTTTTACAACTCTTTAAATTCAGATATTTCCATTCTTGTGAAGAAATGCCTATCTTCATCCAAAACATCCTGTTCTCTGGGAATCCCCAAACTGTCAATGGGAATGTAAATTTTTTTGCAGCATTTATGAAAAACGGTATGCTAGGCTCTCAAAACATTGAAAACAGAGCTAATATATGACTTAGAAGTTCTGGCTCAATACACAAAGAGAATAAAATCACCACTTAGTGGAGATATCTGTACCTCACTATTTGTTGCCATATTCATAGCCAAAATGAGAAAATAAATTTAGGCCTCTGTTCATGACAAACTGAATAAAGAAATAAAAAATGGAATACAACTCAGACTTAAGAAAATGTTGTGACTGAGATGTAGCATGTCCCCCCAAAGCCTCTTGATAAGAGGTAGAGTTTGTGACAGGTGATGGGATTACAGGGACACTAACTTCTGGTTTGGAGGTGGTACCTCGTTGTCAGGAGGTTATTGGAAGCTGGACCTGGAAGGTTTCTCTGTCCCTATTTCCAGGCTACTATTAAAGGAACAGCTTTCCTCTGTGAATGCCAATCTGCAATGCCATTTCTGCCTAGCAACCAGCCAACGAGGGACTGTGATTTTGAGCCAAAATAAATCTCTCCTGCCTGAAGTCATAGATCTCAGTGCTTAGGAAAGTGATTGACACAGAAAGCAATCTTGCCATTTGTGACTACATCCATCACTCTAGAGAATATCATGCTAAGTGAAATAAGTGAGACACAGAAATGGAAAGGCTTTATTCTTTTTCTTATTTGGAATTGAAACATTAACAATTTCTAATGGAATCAAAATCTGTGTAAGAACTACGATACTCTTATATAAGCAGTATGAAGAAACTATGCACATTTGTGACATTTTAATTTAAACATTTAATGGAAATGAGATTAATTATTATTGCTATTCTAATTATTATAAAACATAACAAATACTAAATATTCATACTAAAAATTTCACTATTTAAAACTACTTACATGATTTTCTACATTTTTGGTTTAATAATCACTTACTGACCTACTTAGACATGATCTTCAGTGCTGGCCAAAGAGCTTAGCAGACTAAAGTGAATGTTAAGGCAGATGCAGGGGCTGGGGGTTCGATCCTCAGGCCTGCTGTGTGCACTGAAATGGAGATTGCAACTGGGTGCTGTTGGTTCACACCTGTACTCCCAGGACTTGGGAGACTGGAAACAAGAGGATCAGTACAAGTCTGATCTACATAGAGAAACCCTGAAGACCCTGCAGACCATGTACTAAATATAAAATAAGGAAATGAACATCACTAGATTTAAGACATTCTTAATATTTCTAATGGGTATGGTGGCAAGTGATACTAATAGTATGTTCGTGGGAGACTGAGACCTGAGATTTGCCATTAGTTTGAGGCCAGACTGGGCTACATATTGAGTTCAAAGCCAGGCTGGACTTCCTAGTGAGAACTTGTATGGACTTCCAAACTAAATTTTCCTGATAAATAATTAACATAGTATCTTCTTTGTGATAACAGAATTACCATCTATAAATTGGATAGAAGATTCATGGAATATTCAAAGTACTTTTGTTTCTTCCTCCTGGACCTGGGGCTAACCAGATTCCTCAGCCTTTCCTGCAGTACTGGGTATCTCTAACTTTGATTTCTAGCCATGTAAAATAAAGTGGTGTGCACTACCACTGCACACAGTTCATGAATACTTCCCCCAGCATTCCCTTCTGGATTACAGGTTTCAAGATGACCAACAGCCAACAAAGCTACATTCTGAAGATGGGAGAGCCTTCCTGTCCATGAGCAACTGATAGCTCCATTTACAATAAGCCTCTGCATGTGTGTTTGCCTATTTATTACATTATTCAGTTTATAGTAATATTGATGACCTTAAAATGCACTTGGAATTTACATAGGTCCTACTTAGTATCCTTTAATAATTATTAAATGCAACGCACACTGATTATATATGATATACATTGAATAATTATGTGAATAACTTCCTTAAAAGAGGTTCTTAAAATGGCTTCTTCAAGTCCAGCCAGATAGCTCAGCAGACTAATGCTCCTGCTTAAGTAGGTGTAGTGAGTGGGGTTCAATGCCCCGTGTGCTGTAGTGGCCTCACCCTCTGGGGCACACTGAGGCTGCAACCAAGTGACAAGGTGACGTGTGCCTGTGATCCCAGCACTTTGGAGGCTGAAAATCTGTGTAGTGAGACCCCGTAGACCCTGCAATAAATACATTAAAATAAAATGGCTTTTTCAACCTAGGATTACTCAAAACTTGTGCTTGTTTATCATACAAAGTGAACAAAACTTGGAAATCTGCTTGATTTTGTATACAGTATTTCCTTTATGTGTGACTTGAACTCACTGTTTCTGTATCATGCCTGAGACATCACTCTCCTTGTTTTTGTCCACAAGAAATCTTTGGATAAGAATTGCAAGAAAAAGAAGCCAGAACACAGACCACTGTTGAAATCACCACAGCCTTGCTCTTCAAGGAAAAAATTCTTTTTTTTCCTCAGGCATTTTATCTGATAAGGTGAATCTTACAATTTCATTCATTGCCTTCTAACCTGTAATGAAGTTTATTATGTTGTTTTTGTCCTGTGTTTTCCCTCTCACCACTTTCCAAATGTAAACACACACACACACACACAGACACACACATGCACACAGCATTCTTAGACCAACATCTGTAGTGAATTTATTTGTTTATAATTTCTGTTAATAATAATATCTGCAGAACCATTGTAGAGCTTCAAAATAAACTCATTTAGGTGACATTTCCATGACATGCAAGATGAACAATACATCCAAAAGTGCACCTTGCTTATGCATTTTAAGTCTTCTACACTGTCTCATTGCTAATTTGTAAGTATGATAACTTTATAAGACCTTAAAAGACAAATAAACGAATCTGGTTCTGGTCAAAAAAGGGGGCTGAAAGGTAGATAAATGACATTTATTATATATGTATGCTCATTCCCAAAATGAATGTAACTGTTGTGTACTTCACATATCTACCAATAAAATGAAATTCTAGTGTATTACCTAAAGAATAGATCAAAAAATATAAATCCTCTGTCATAATTCAGTTCTTTCTACGTGTCTAAAATATTCATAGTTTCTGGATCTTAGAATCAAAGTAAACTTTATTTATTTGACTGAATTAAGCATGTAATAAAATCAAATTAAGTAAAGAAAGGACTATTAAAGACTACTACATTGCTCAAAAATAAAGTAAGCAAGCATGACACACTTTTACTTAACTACAATGCAGAACCCTGACATCAAATATAAATATGCCAAAGAAGAAAAACTAAATATGAAATTGACTCTGTAGGTATGGGTTAATGTTCTTAAGACCTTAAATATACTCTTATTCCTATCTTGTTTCTTACTGAATTATAACTTCAAATCAGACAAGTCAAGAAGAAAGCTACATGTATAAAAAGATGTAAAAAGATTAGCTGTGTTTCATTCAAGTATTTCTTTCAATAAAGCCCCTACCTGAAAGAGTAGAAGGGGATGAGAATTTCCTGTTATTTTTTGGTTGTTGTTCTAAAACTATCCACTAATCTTTTAATTAAATGTGAATGATGGAGAGATGGCAAGTGGATGGAGAGATGGCTTCTCCAGGAGAAGCTGGAGAACACTGCCCTTTATGTATTTGTGCGGCACTACTCCGTCTGCCCATCTCACAGGGAGATCTCTAGTAATTACCTGGAATCTCCCCAGTCTACTAATGCTGATGCTATCAACTGTCATAATTAGCTCTGACTCAGCATTCGTTGTGAGAGTTGATGAAATATATAAGGCAGCAAAAAGACTTCAAGGAAGATCTTGTGTGCTAGAGGATACTAGTGTGTTAGAGGATGTTTTTATCCAAGTTGGGGGCTTTACATAAAGAAAGAATTCCAATTATTCTGGCAGTCACTGAATAGAGCATCTGACTAATTTTACTTCTGAAATAAACTACCCTTGATTTTACTCATTAAAATCAAGGAAATAATATGTAGAGGTCTCTGCATATACAATGCTACCAAGTTTTCATTTTAACACTAAGGATTCCTGGTGAAGATAATACATGTACCTCTCTCCATAATAGTGACAGAGAGTAGCTATGAGAGCTTTCTATGTTTATGCACAGGACTGGACCTTTTCCATAAGCTATGGAATTATTCCACATAATTACATATGGAATCTTTACCTGTGAAGAAAAAGAGCCACCAGAAAAAAACACAGAATGACATGGTGAGTATAATTGCAGTAACCGTATGTATAATACACATGCTAGGTACTCATGATCAAATGCTCAAAACATGAATGACACAGACAGCATCATGACTACCCTGATTTTATAAACATACACATGACAGAGCCAGGAGAGGGACACTGCCAATTTGAATGCATTCACCTGACATTTAAGAAAAACAAGTTTCACACAGGACTTGTTCAGGAAGTTATGAGCAATACACTGCAAACATCAGCAGGCTACAGAGGACACATCAGCCAGCTGTTTCTATGGCCCGTCCATGAAAACATCACCAATCAGTACTATTATAGAAGCCTCTTAGCCTGTAAAAACTACCTCTCTGGTCTGCTCACACAGAGTGGCCCCTCTTGGGTTTCGCAGCAAACCTAAGCTGATTGCTGAGTTCACATTCCTGTCATTTCTTTCCACTTAGTAAACATATGACATATATTTTGACTTCTAATAACAAAAACAAATGAACAGAAAGTAAAAGAGAAAGAAAAGAAAAGAAGAACCTAGGGAAATAGCTCAACAGCATAAACATCTGCCTGGCAAGTGCAAGGACCCAAGTCCAATCTTCAGTACAGAAAAAAGAAGAAAGAACGAAAGAACGAACGAAAGGAAGGAAGGAAGGAAGGAAGGAAGGAAGGAAGGAAGGAAGGAAGGAAGGAAGGAAGGAAGGAAGGAAGAGAAACTGAAATCAACAAAGCAGTGAAAGTTTTTGGTTTCTCTGTCAAAGGTAAGGAAACTGGGTATATTTGCCGTCTTTTGTGTCTTCTGATCTGTTCCCTTGACCGTTGGGTCTGTTGTTTTGCAAGTACCACGCTGATTTTATTATGATGATTTTGTAGCATACTTCCATGTTAGAGATTGTGATGTCCCTGCAATGCCTTTGTTTTCCAGAATTTTTTTTAGCTATTATAGGTATTTTTCTGGTTCTCAGTGAAGAGGATTATTTCCTGCATTTCTATAAGGTATGCCATTGATATTTTTATTGGGATTGAACTAAATCTGTACAACAATTTCGAATTGTGTTGCCTGTTTTAATACATAATTTCATGGTATTTTGGCTAAAACTACTTATTTCTGTATTTGGGGTGGCTTTATGCTAAAACAACAAAGTCATTATTTTAACAAATAGTATTCGCTACCTGCTTCTTTTTACACTTTATGAAAAAATCAGAGATAATTTGGGAAACTATCTTTACATTCACGAATTGCAAATTAGATCTGACTTGGGCATAATTCTGATATTTTTCTTAATGTGTTAATAATTTTCTGAAAAGGATTGTTTGGATGTATAAATTACTCTCAAGAAAATAAAATAAGTGACTACTACAAATATGAAAAAATTGACGTGAAAATCGTCAATGTGAGGATCAAGTTCAGGGATCATGTCATCTGCAAATAGTGACAATTTAACTTCTTCTTTACCTATTCTTATTCCTTTTATTTCTCCCTCTTTTCTAATAGCTGTTCCTAATGATTCCAAAACTATATTGAATAGGAGGAGTGATAGAGTACCTGATTTAAGAGTAAAAGATTTCAGATTTTCCCCTTTTAGAATTATATTAGCTGTTGCGTTGTCATAGATGGCTTTTATCAAGTTGAGGTAGGGTCCATCTATTCCAATTTTCTGTAGGATTTTGAACATGAATGAATGTTGAACTTTTTCAAAAGCCTTTTCTGCATCAATTGCGATGGTTATGTGGTTTTTTAGATTTCAGTCTATTAACATATTGTACTACATTTGTAGATATTTCAATATTGAATCATCCTTGCATCCCTGGGATGAATCCTACCTGGTCATGGTGTATGATCTTCTTGATGATTTGCTGTATTCAATTTGCTAGCATTTTATTGAGGATTTTTGCATCTATGTTCATGAGGAAAATTGGCCTGCAGTTCTCTTTTTTGGTTTCATCTTTCCCTGGCTTTGGAAAAAGTATAATAACTTGCCTCCAGAAATGATTTTGGGAGGACTGCTTCCTTTACAATTTCATTGAAGAGTTGAGGAGTATAGAGATTTTATCTTCTATAAATTTTTTTTAGAATTCAACTGTATATCCATCAGAACGTGGACTTTTCTTTGTCAGTTGCCTTTGTGTTACATTTCGTATTTCATTGGCTATTATTGGCTTATTGAGAGTTGTTTTATCTTCTTGGTTCATTTTTGGTAATTTATAAATTTCAAGGAATCTGTCTATTTCTTCTGTGTCTTCTGTTCTGTGAGTGAAAAGATTCTCGAAGTAACTATTGATAATCTTCTGAATTTCCACTGGGTCTGTGGTGATTTCACCTTTTTCATTCCTTATTGCTTATATTTGAATTTTTTCTTTTCTCTTTTTATGAGGTTGGCTACAGACTTATCAACTTTATTTAGTCTTTCAAAGAACCAACTTTTGGATTTGTGGATTCTTTGAACTGTTTTCTTCATTTCAATTGAATTAATAATCTCTAATCTTTATGATTTCTTCCCCTTTGTTCTCTGGGTTTCGTTTGCTCTTCTTTTTCTAGATGTCGGAGGTGCAACATTAAGGTGTTTATTTGTTCCCATTCTGTTTTCCTAATGTGTGAGTGAGTTCATAGCTATGATTTTCCCTCTAAGAACTGCTTTCTTCGCATCCCATCAACTCCGGTAAGTTGTGCTTAAATTTTCATCAAATCGTAGATATTGTTGAATTTCTTGTTTAATTTCTTCTGTGACCGATTGATTGCTGAGTAAGATGTTGATTAATTTCCATGAATTTAACAGGTTTTTCTGATTTCTTTTGTCCTTCATTTCCAGTTTCATTGCACTGTGGTCAGATAATATGCATGGGATAATTTCTGTTTTCTTGCTAAGCATGACTTCTGTACTAGCATGTGGTCTATTTTGGAAAATGACCCATGTGCAACTGAAATAAATGTGTATTCAGCTGTGGTTGGGAGGAACACTCTGCATATGTCCACCAGGTCCATTTCTTCTAAGCTCTGGTTCAGTTCTCTACTTCCTTGCTAATTTTTTGTCTGATTGATCTATCTTTATGAGGTAAAGTATGTTAAGGTTACTGTTAAGATTGTGTTCTTATATATTAGATTTTTCATGTCCATTAAGATTTTCTAACATAGTTGGCTTCTCCTGTGTTTGGTGCTTAGATATTTATGAGTGTTACCTCCTCCTTTTGAATTTTTCCCCTAACCAATATATAATGGCCTTCTTTTTGTCATTTGATCATTCTTGGTTTGAAGTTGAGACTGTCTGAGGACAGAATTGCTACATATCCTTTATTGAAACCTGTATTACAAAATCACCTAAGGTATTAGCACATTCACTTTTTCATTCACTTATTCCTTCAGTAAGTATGATATGTTGAGTACTGTCTTAATAGTTGGTGCTGGGATCATAAACAAGATTTGCATGTGAAGATCCCAAGCATAACGATGCAGCTCACATTTTGATGTTCCCTCAATAATTGGAAAATAATTTTAAATAGGCATTTTAGTTCACCTGGTTGTGCCGTGGTCTAAGAGTGGATTTTTTGATAAGCACCTATATGTTATTTATACTCTGAGTAGAAGGCTTTAAGCCTACAGGAAAGTAAACTAGAAATCATATCCTAGTGCATCATATTGTAGAAAAACAAAATTACAGTAACTGAGTTTAATTATAGCAGTGATTTGTATTAACAATTCATGTACCAGGTGTCATGTCTTCTAAAATTTATAGATACTACACTGAGAATGATACATTAGGTAATTTTTATGGACGAATAAGCAAGAAAAAAGAATCAGAGTCAGCCAAATAGCTCAGTGGATTAAGATGCCTGCCAGCAGGTTCAGTTGGCCAGGGGTTCAATCCCCAGGCCTGCTCTGCTGACCCTGCCCCTCAGATGCTCTGAGACAGCGAACGAGAGTGGGTGTGGTGGTGCCCAACTATAATCCCAGCACTTGGGAGGCTACAAACAAGAGAATCACTGTGAGTCTGATCTGATAGTGAGACCCTGAACACCCTGAAGACCCTTACCTAAATAAAAAGAAAAAGAAAAAAATCAGAATCATATAGAGAACAAATTGGTGTTGGTTAACATCAGGCTACCTAGGGTTACTTTTCTTGTAAGTAATAAACTTGGGAAATTTGTGATCTGGTGAGAAAACTGGTCCACTTGTCTGTTTGCCTGTCATCTCTCTTGCAGTGTCTTAGAAAGACACATTATTTATTTCAGTGGAGTCATTGATCTTAAGCGCTGTGACTCCATTTTGAGCAAATCAGTTAGAAATTTATTTAACACCAAGGTACTAAGGAGTAGCAGAAGTACTGGGAAAATGATGGAAAAAAAATATGTCTTCCAGAATTAGATGGGTTAATATAAAATTAATAACAGAAATATCAAATGTATGTGGTATAAAGCTAGGAAAATTCACTAAAGCAATTAGTATTGTTTTCTGATCAAGGAGATTATGGGGCCACAGAGGAAACTGATTGATGATGTAGAGTGTGCCTGAGGAGAGTCACATGGGGAGAAAACATTCTCTCAGGCTTTCACAGGGAGCAAATAGGTCAAGCAATGGTCATGACTCATCCATATGGGTGACACTGACAAAGGATCTACTAACAGGGTTTCAGGATAAATCCTGAGATAATTTGACTGTCCTTGTCAGATACAGAAGTTACATTTCTTTTTACATAGCTCTTGCTTTATTTTGGCCTTAACCATCCAGCAGAAAAGTATAAAAACAAAGTATAAAAACTAAAGCCATATTAATATGCAAGTCAACAATTTCTGACAGTGTCAGTCTTATGAAAAATCCACTACTATTATGGACTACTGGACTATATTAGAATATTTTGCTGAATTCAGGAACCTATTATATTTAAATGACAATGGAATACCCTTCTATGATGAAACTAAACCAAAAAAGGGGATATAAATGAACGACCATTTTGTATCTGGATATTCAAATATTCAGGATAGATATACAGCTATTTTGTCTTAATTCAATGAATAGAAAGATTTGTTCTAATAGTGTTTGTGGACAGGATGTCATTTCTGCATCTTGTACTATGAATAACTAGTAAGAAGACAACAATATACAGTGTATTATTAAAACTGTCCTACTAACCAGTTTTGAAACTGTCTCATTGTTATTTTGTTCTCCATAAAATTATTTTAAAAAAGGAAAAAAATTAGAATTGTTATAAAAATATTGTCTTTTTTAAACTAATCAATAAATTATGCTATCAACTCATTATACAATAGTTGTAACTGGAAGTCATTAGAAAAATTAAAGAATGTAAAAGTGGAGAAAATCAGAAAAGAGGTTTGCTGTATTTTAATCAATAAATTCAAAGTTATAATAGAATTAAATGACAAAAAATTGAAACTAAACAAAAAATTTAACCATGCATGTCCTTCAAAATCAAACAGTTATTTTTTTTCATAGAAAAATCCAATATGTTTGAAAAATAATTTTTTTTTTGTTTTGTATTTTAGGGAAAGGTGTAGATAGTGTTCAGGGTCTCACTAGGTCAGACTGGTAGTGATCTGCATGTTTACAGCTTCCCAAGAGCTGGGATTACCGGCACTAGCCACCATGCCCAGTTTCAATTGCCATTTCTGTGCACCCCAGGGGTGGGGTCGGCATAGCAGTCCTGGGATCCAACACCCAGCCCCTGCACCTGCTTGCAGGCACTTTAATCTGCTGAGCTACTTGGCCAGCCCTGAAAAATAATTGTATGGATTGAAATGCTTGAAATCACACTCAGCATTAACAAATGGACAAATATTTACCAACTTATTCCTTCGCCAGGAAGTTCCAGAAAACACTGATCTCCCCTTGATCCTAAGGCACACATACATCTGTGATAGCTATGCTGCCAGGACTAGAAAGGTCAAACTGCTTAACATGGAATCAAAAATCTTGACTACGAGACTCTGTTCCATCTGCCTTTATACTGTGGTATCCTATTTTTTTGAATCCTTCACTCCAGCTCATGAATGGACTACATTTTCTGCTATGTGTCCTTAACCTGTTTGTGAATATTTAATCCTGCTCAAAGCCACATCTGCCTATCTAAATCCCAACAATCCATCTAAATGCAGCAGTAGTCCTACCTCTTGTGCAATTTTGAGCTTATCACTACACCAGAAAGTTTTTAATTTCCTAGGAATTTGACAATACAAGATAATGGTGCTAAAAAAATAAACAGAGTAACTTTGGTTAAAGCCATTTCTGGAAATTTCCACTGTGAATTTCAAACTTTTAGAGCACAGACTTTGAACATTTGGGTTCCAAACACATATCCTCTTAAATAAGGCCTAATCTTGTGGGCAGGATATGTTCCATATCACTTTATTAATTTCTCAAGAGCTTTGCTCCTGGTTGTTTTTAAACCATTTGAGGATCAAGGGAAGGAACAACTGGGATGAAGGAAAAGAAAGAAGAAAGAAGTAAAGAAATACACACACACACATGCACACGCACACACACATGCACACGCACACACACATGCACACGCACACGCACACACACATGCACACGCACACACACATGCACACACACACATGCACACACACATGCACATACACATGCACACGCACACACACATGCACATGCACACACGGTATTTTGGATAATCATATTACTAATTTCTGTTGGTCTAATGAAAGAAACACTTAATGCTTAAATTTGTTTTTCTCTTCCTTTTTAATTTTTATAATCCTGTGACCAATTTTGCATTCTTACATCTGGTGATCTGAACAACCAATTTGAAGACATCTATATGCAATATAACAACCATTGTTGAATTCCTGTCATTTTGAAATCCTGTATGATTCCTATTTTTTAGAACTTTTATTCTTTAAAAAATGATATAAAAAGAAAAAAAATATTCTTGAATAGCACTATCATTCTAGTATATTGCTTTCCTAATTTTAGAAAAAAGATTTCTCCTAAAATCATGTAGGCAGGTCTAGTATTCTTAATGTCACTTCTTTAAAAGTGAAGATAAAAACGAGAATTGAGAATTAAGTTTCTTATTCACAGGGATTATGTAGTAACTTTTTTGTTAATGATATGTTTCATCTGAAAAAGTCAAGTAGAATACTTGTCTAGTATTATTACCTGAATTTTTATAGTATGAACTTTAAAGAAACATTTAGAATTTAAAATGCTTTGCTATTACCTTTAAGAATGAAGACAGTAGTCTAAAATAGGCTACTCAGTATCATTGCTTTACATACTCACTAACTGACTGAAAAGCTTTAAATGTACACCATTTTCCAGATCCTGTTGGGGGCATTTAAATATATAAAGATGGTTAAGACACAGTTCTCTCCCTCAGGCTACTAAGGAGAAAAATAAATAACTGCTTAGGTATTTGTAATTTACTGTGGTAAATACTGTGTTCTGTGCAGCAACAAATCAGAAACTAAATATCCATCTTAGGAGAAGAGGCAGGTTTGTGAAGAACATTTGTGAGCTGAGAGATTTTAAAAGTAGTTCTGTCACAGATTAAGATTTATGTCAGTTTTTTCTACTGCTACTATGAAAGGAAAAAGAATGGTGAGCCCAAAGGACTACACAGCAGTGTGGGTTATTGAGAACTCTCAGAAGTAGGTTCTTCAAAGAAAGTTGGATGCTTAGAGCAGTAGAAAGTATATGCCAGGATTGGTTCTCTACTCTTCATAGAAATCTTTTTTTCATTTCTGCGTTTACCCAAATGATTTATTTTATAATAAATTTTTATTTATTTATTTGTTTATTTATTTATTTTATGTATTTGGCACATGATCTCACTATGCATCTCTGACGTAGTGATACACCTGTTTTTAGCATCCCCAGCCCTGGGATTACAGGTGTGCGCCACTACACCTGGACTTGCTTGCTGGCTTATTGTGCTCCAGAGGTGAGGCTGGCAGAGCATGCGGGTTGGGGGATCAGACCTTGGTCCCTGTGCTTGCCAAACCAGGCTCTTCGTCTGCTGAGCTACCTCACCGGCCTTCACCCAAACTATTTAATATTCACTACACTGCTTGAATATTTGAAACAGTTAACATGAGAGATTTTAAAAGTAGTTCTGTCACTGATTAAGTTAATAAATATATCCTGAACATTTGGACATTATGCCTGATATATATATATCAGTACACTTCTCTGTGCTTCTAGTAGGATATGGACTCATGACATTAGATGCAATATATCTGTGGTCAAATTCCCATTTTCTCTCCGAGAAACATGGGCTCTGCTTTCTGGATCAAACCAGGCAGCAGTGGCCAGGAAACATCCCACTTTTGCAGCATCACGAAATTTCTTTCTCTGGTTTTCTCCACTACTCTGAATCCCCCTCTTCTCTTACTCTGCTTTCCAGCCACCATCAGCTAGCTGTGTTTCACTACCTGCCACTCTGCTTTTGGCTTGGAGCCAGCTGGTCACAGGCTGTATCCCCTGAAATCTCAAGCCGAACTAAATCTCTCCTTTGTTAAATGTTAATATCAGGTATTGTTTCTCAGAAACAAGAAAGTTATCTAATACAGAAAATGGGTACTAGGAATAGAGCTTTGTTAGGAATAAGGTAGATCCGGACTAAGCGCTTGCTTAGGTAGCACAGGGACCAGTATTCGATCCTTGGTTCCCCAAACCGCGCCGGCCCCGCCTTCAGGTGCTCTGAGCCGGCCATGCAATCCGGGTGTGGTGGCTCGCGCCTGTAATCCCAGCACCTGGGAGGCAAAAAGCAGGAAGATCACTATGAATGTGGGCTGCATGCATAGTGAGACCCTGCACCAAAAAAATGGAAAAAAGCAGGAATAGGATCGACCTAACCACGTGGCTTAGAATCTTAGAAACTGATTTGTAAGATAAATATGGAAAAGTTAAGAGATACAGTCTAGAAAAGCCATTGAATGAAAAATAGAGTTGGATAGGTGATTTCATTCAAAGTACAGAAAATAAGAATGGTTATTGGAATGCAGGCATTAAAGGCCAAGCCCTAGAGATTTCATTTTGGAACAAGAAATCCATTTGTGGTTAGACTAAAGATCATATGTACTACATTCTGGGACTGGGGAGGTGGCTCGACAGTCTAAGTACCTGCCTGACAAGCACAAGGACCTGAGTTCACTGACTGATACCACATGCCATGTTAGCCCCAGAACCCTGGGTGTGCCAGGTCCATCCCCGAAACCAGGCATGGTGATGTGGGCCTGTAATCCCAGCTCTAGGGCGGGGCTGAGTATGAATCTGAGCTTTGTAGACAGACGCTGTGCCAAATAAATAAATATATTTTTAAAAGATCATGTGTATTATATTCTAGAAAAAACTTTTGCATATTTTTCCCCATGTTCTGAAGAGGAGTAGACTAATTAAACCAGAGAAGGAAATTTCAAGATGCTATAAAATTCAGGGTGTGGCCTGGACACTGCTGGTTGGTTTGATCCAGAACTTTAGTAAGAATTGAGGATTAAAAGTACAGGAAAATTTAGGCAAAAAAATGAAAATTTTCCCAAAGATAGTGATGTGAAAATTTTGAACCAAAGGAGATGTGCCTGTTGAAATAATTAGTACTGCTCTAGAAAAGAAATTAAGAACTTCATACAGGGCAGAAAAAAAAAAAGATGTCTTAATATTTTCTCAGAAATGAACAAGACCCTAACCAGGCTCAAGTATATTAGTGCCATCCTTTCATTTGAACTGGAAGTCCTTGATACCCTTTCTCAAGAATGGTCTTCTTGAGAATTGCAGTATAGATTTCACATCATTCAGTTACTCAGGCTCTATGAGGCCACTAGAGCCACTGCCCAAAGCAACCTTGTACTCCTCCCATTGAACTCAGAGCTTGGAGTCTCCATGTGATACTGTTTTTATTGTCATGGATACTGCCAGAATTGGGAGTAAAGGAGGCTTCTAGCAGCAATTCAAGCAAAACCCTGGAAGGACAAAAAAGAGGGAACTGCATGTGAATGAAGTATAAGGTGGAATGAAGGCCTCCAAGAAGTCAGAGATGCTAAGAATGTGAATGGTCTGTTGAAGAACGTTATAGACCATAGGTAGAGCTAGCGCAAGAGCAAGACTTAAGAGTAGGGCCACCCAAACCATTTGGAACTCACATCTAATCACTGTGGGTCATAGATGCTAGATATGGAGCTATAGCATCTAATGTTTATATTGCTGGGTTTTAGGCTTCATCTGCTCTCTTCTTTGCTATTCTCCCCTTTACAACAAGAATATTTATTCACTGCCATTTCACACAGAGATTTTATGTATTTTTATGTGGTTGACAGCTAAGAGTTCACCTTGGGTCTCAGAAGAAACTTTGACCTGAAATTTTAAATAATGGTGAAACTGTTGAGACTTAGGGAAAGGGACTATTATTTATATACAAGGTAGCTGCATAATGTGGAATTTATTAGCTTATTGTTATGTTTATTTAGGTATTAAATATAGTTTAAGGAGATACATTTGGATCAACAAATGTCCAGGGGATTAGTAAAGGACACTTTTATATGTTATTGGATACAGCATGGAATGTGAACTTGAGTACTAGGTATGGTCCCTGGCCTGTCCCTTTGTTACTTTCCCTCTATTTTGCTATCTGGACACCCTGAACTTACCACATTTACTTTACCATGACCTTTGCCATGCTGTTTCTTCTTTGAAGATGTGTGATCGTAGAGTGACTCTCCTGAAACTGCAGTCAAACTAAGATTCACTTCCTTCAAGTCATAGTTACAGGGTACCGTGTTGCAGAATCACAAAGCTGCCTAATATAGCATACTAAACCAATGCTTAGTACTTGACTTTCTTTTATGTAGTATATTACTTTTATATTGATGGATTCATTGCATTGCCTTTTAGAAAATATTTCTTACTATTAGCTGCTGTTTACTACAAGTAAAAATTAATTTAATGTTCACCACTAAGTTGTTTTACAATCATTTCTTCTACAATCTTACGCTAACACAAGGTAAAGAGTGACTGAGGTTCTGCGTGACTAACTACACCAATGTTGCCTTTTTGTGCTTGGATAACAACTTTCTTGGTTGTAATATTATTAAAGCATACTTCTTCCCTTAGGACTTTGTAAATATTGTTCTATTATCTTCTGGCACTTCATTTTTCCATGGAGGCATTTGATTCCAGCCAGATTTATCCCCTTTTTAAGTTCTTGGATACCTGATGAATTCTTTCTTTATTCTTGAAATTCAATCACTTTACCAGAACATTATGAAACTGGTTCTTCTGACAAATCTCTTGAGAATTGTATGCCTTTAGATTTATGGATACTATTTTTAAATTTTAGATATAATTTCTAATATTACATATTTATTTTAAAATTTTACTTGGTTTTTAATTTGAGGTACCTCATTTATATTTATTTTGAATAAGTGTTTCCTCTAAATCATGTATGCTAAATTCTTTGTGATTGCATTATTTGTTTTCCTGTATCTACTCCTGTATCTATACCTATATTTGTGTGTATACCTATCCTCTATATCTCATTCTATTTTAACTGCTTTTCTCTCCTTGCTGAGACAAAATACCTAGGGCCAAGATTAGGGAGGTAAAAGTTTATTTAGCTCACAGTTTGTGGAGGTTTCAGTCCATACTCGCTTGGCTCTCAGATAGAGTGGAAGAGTCAGGGTACTGTAACATTCTGTATACAATGATATTAATTCCATTATGTTATCTACATATAATTAATTAGCTTTTGTATGAAGTTCTTCCATTTAAGTGTTCTCTTTGTAATCTACTCAAAAATATCTATGAAAATGGTGATATATTTTAAAATAGTGTATACATAATGATATTATTATATAAGTTAAATCGTTAGCTCAGCAGAATACGCACCTGCTTAGACAAGTTTAGGGGCTGGGTTTCAATCCCCGGCTCCACATGCAATGCTGCCCCCACCCCTAGAACCACTCAGACCAGGCACGATAGTGCAGCCCTGTAATACCAGCACTTGGAAGGTTGAAAATAGGATGATCACAATTAGTCTGAGCTGCATATTGAGTCCCTGTACCAAATACATAGAAATATATAAATAAAAATATTGACATAATCCTTTCAAAAGCATACTTTAAAAGAAATTACACAAACTGACCAGCAAAAGGAGATCTACTCATGAGAGCAGAAGCCACGGAGGTCATTAGCTCTGAAGATGATTAAATGGCGAATTTGACAAATCACTATCGTTTGGTTAAAAGTGAGTGACAAATCTAGGGACAGTCTTATGTAGATGAGCTCAGACTTCCTGAATTTAAAGTCGATATTCTTTGATTGTTTAGGAGTAAAGAGATATTCCTTGGTGGCTCTGGTAATGTAAGGGGAAAACAAACACTTCAAAACATGTCCAGAGCATCTATCAAAATAAGTCCTGAACTCCAGGTGAAGTGACTTTCTTCAGAGAGGTAAAAGTAATTTGCCTATGTCCAAATGCTTTTATTCATCATGTTTTACCTGAGAGGAAAAAACACTAAGAAATATAGAATTCACAACCTAGGGAAACAAGTTAGATTCACTAAAAATCTTCCCTTAATCACATTACGTTCAAAATCTTCCGTATCATTTTGTTACAACGAAATTGTAAATTAAAACAAATGTGAAGGACACAGAAGCCAAGCAAAAGCACTCTCTGTGGGAAAATAGCCCTATCTGATTTCAGAAAATAAAGTAATATTGGGTTAGTCGTTAATTCACACTAATATAAACAAATGATTGAATGTGTAAATGGAGAAAATGACATGAATCTTTCTTTTTTTTCTTTTTGTCTTTTTGAGACAGGGTCTCACTATGCAGTTCAGGCTGGCCTTAAGCTCACTTTGTAGCTCAGGCTGGTCTCGAACTCACAACAATCCTCCTGCCTCGGTCTCCCAAGTGCTGGGATTACAGGCATGAGCTACCATGCCGGGCTGAATCTTTCATTCAGAAAAATTCTTAAATGTCCCTTCATTCAGTTCCTTGGTTAGGTGTGGGCTCTACACTGTGACTGTCTCCTATACACTATGATGATGAAATAGTTTTATTAAAGAATAATCTGAAAAATGCTAGCTCAGGTGATCAAAGTTAGTGTCATTAATAATAATTTGTGGTGATAATACTATAATACCACAAAAATTGCACTTTGACAATCTTCCTCAAATTTAAAAAGCAGTTTGTATCTAAAAGAAATCATATAAATATCAACAGAGAGCCATTAAAAATATCAGACAAATATGTTTCAAAGTTTTCAAGGTCACAAACAAGAAAAGTCTGAGAAATTTTCATACTCAAGGGAAGCCTAGAAGGTGTTGGTGAGATAGCTCAGTGGAGGTACTAAAGTGCCTGCTTAGACAAACTTAGGTAAGCACAGGAACCACAGTTCGATCCCTGGTACACATGCCATGCCACCTCCACTACCAGGGCAGGATAAAGGAGCCACAAAGCGTGGGCCTAGTGGTGTTCACCTATAATCCCAGCTCAGGAGGCTGAAAACAGGATAATCACTATGAGTCTGAGCTGTGTGGTAAAACCCTGCAAGAACCAAATACATTTAAATGCAAAAAAAAAAAAAAAGAAAGAAAGAAAGAAAGAAAGAAACATTTAGAAAAAAAGGCAGAGCCTAAAGATACAATTAAATGTACTATCATATTTTGCTTGGAATCCATAAAATAAATATAGTAAAACATTTCTTAAAAAACTAAGCAAATCTCATGAACATTTACTAATTATGTGCTCGGCTCATTATTTGTTGTTAACAAATGCACCATAAGAGTATAACCTGTTGGCCAGAGGGCAAGCTGTGCTTTGAATGTGTGTAGGAACTCTCTTCATTTATTTTGTGTACCTGAGCCTGGGCCATGTGTACAGAAAAGAGGTTTATTTGGGCTTATGGGACAAATCAGGCAGTAACATTTGTGAAGCAGTTGTCCCTAGCCAAAGGCAAGTGACATCACCTCAGGATGGGAGACAAGTGGTCACATGAGGAAAGGGAAGCAAGAGAATTAAAGGGATGACTAGTCTGGGTGGAAAGTAAACAGGCCTTTGGAACACTACATTATACTGGAGATGGGTCCACATGACTCAATAGTCTTGTGAAGGCCTTGCTACTGTATTTGGATAAAATATATCAAGTTGGGAGAGAAACTAGATTAAAAGGGTTGTTGTTGTGGAGTACTGTGTACATGCACCTATTCACTAGGAGAATTGAGATCATCATGTGCTTGCCAGGCAATAACTTATTTTATTGAGCTATCTCCCTGGCTTTAAATCCAATAGTGCACACAGAACATTTAAAATATTGTCTGACATTTAATTATTTTTTATTTTTTAATATTAACTTTATTAAGAAAGAAGTAGCAAGGAGACAGTTTCAAAACAGCTTCCACTTTGGCCGTAGCCATTTAAGGTCAGTGAGGACTCAGGACATAAGAGAACCTGTAATGTAACATCCAGTAACTCAGTGGTGTCCCAAATTTTCTGATCAAGGAGATTATAGGGCCTTAGAGGAAAGTGATCAATGATATATAATGCACCTAAGAAGAGTCACCTAGAGAGAAAACATTCTCTCAGGCTTTCACAGAGAGTATATTGGTCAACCAATGGCCATGACTTGTCCACATGGCTGACACTGACAAAGGATCTACAAATTGCTGTACAGGGTTTCAGGGTAAATCCTGAGACAATTTGACTGACCTTGTCAGATATGAACATTACATTTCTTGTTATGTAGATCTTGCTATACCTTTGCCTTAACCATCCAGCAGAAAAGTATAAAAACAAAGTATAAAAAGTAAATCCATATTAATATACTGAGCTATAAAAGACTCAAGTCAACAGCTTCTGACATTGCCAGTCCTATGGAAAACCCACTACTATTATCGACTACTGGATTAGATTGGATTATTTTGCTGAATTCATGCACCTACAATATTGAAATAGCAAAGGAATACCTGTCTCTGATAAAACTCAATAATAAAGGGGGATATCAATGAAGGACCATTCTGTAGTGAAATATACAATCTCCTCCCTTTGTATGTGAGTGTGATGTGTGCCTGTGTGCACACCCATCCATGTATACATTCATTAATAAGGAGTAGTTAGAATTTGAAATTTACATTATTATAAATGGGTAAAAAACGTTTTGTTTTGTTTTTTTTTTTTTTTTCGGAACTGGATATTGAACTCAGGCCCTTGCGCTTGCCAGGGAAGCACTTATTCCACTGAGCCATCTCCCCAGGCCCCAAAACGGTTATTTTATGTTCACTTCTATACTCTGTTTAATGCAATGTTCCACATGTCCTGTTAGGTTTCCAGCTGATCAGACACATGGTCATAGCATCCCCGTAAAGTATCTGCCCTAACTACTTCTCTCCTACTGACATCTAGATCCTTGCTATATCATTTTCTTACAAGCTTGAGTGTAAGACCCTCTGATATATTCACAAATATTCTTGCTTTGAGTCCTCTTTTACACATTCAGCTTTATTGTATTGCTCCCTTTAGCTACATCCCACATCTGGCATCACCCCACACTCACACACTTCACCTGGTTCTGCTTCTTCATGAGCACACCAGAGCTGATCTCCATTTCAGGCTGATGGCCAGATATTCACTTTATTCTTTATAATAATTTTAAAAGACTCTATAAATAAATAAATAAATAAATTAAAAAATTCAATCTAAAGTGTATCCAAAGGTATTCTGATTTCTTTTAAATTTTAAAGTTTTTATTCTTTTGTTGCAGGGTTCATGATGCAGTTCAGACCTTTAATGATCCCCCTGTTTCAACCTCCAGATCTCTGGAATTACAGGTATATACCACCATGCTGAGTTTTGGTGGCTGGCACAAAGTGCCCAGGAATCCAGGTCCTGTAGGGCATATGAAACCAGGGATCAAGCTTGGGACCTTGTGCTTGCCAGGAGGGCAAGATCACTGAACTATGTTTTCAGCCTGTATACTGATGTAGATGAAAATTAATAGTCATATGATATCTCAGAAACTTAGAAAATGAGTTGCTTAAAACTATGCACAGAATTAAGGTGGAACAGGGAGGGCGAGATAGCTCAGTTTACTAAGCATCTACTTAGGCAAGAACAGGGTCTGGGGTTTAATCCCCAGCACCACATGGTGCATTGGCCCCTCCCCCTGGTGGACTGAATCAGCCACCACCAAGACTGGTCCTGTCCAAACTACATTTTAAAAAAGAAGATGAGTTAAGGAGGAATTATGATGTAATGACTGATACCAGATGGAACTTTTTGTAATAAATATTTGTAATCAGAATACACATGTATATGTTAGAGAAAAAAAGAATATCATGATTGCTTAAATTTTAGATAAATGGGAATCAACTACATTTGTTTACACTAACAGGGACTGTGAGCTGGCAGATGACAGAAGCTATTTTATTTCTGTAGCGTCAAATATAATCTTTTATTTTGTCAGATGTGGCTGTGCAAACAATTTCAGAGAGAGAGAGAGAGAGAGAGTGAAAAAGAAAGCCTTAAAATTCCCATTTCTCCTCTAGACTTGGATCTGTAAGGAATAGTCAAGGAAAATATCTGATTTCCACTAGGAAAAAAAGTTTATATTTCTTTGGATACAGCTCTATTGCCATGGTTACCAAGTGGCTTTCATTTTTTTCCTAATAACAACATCACCATCGTGATACACATAGCTTCCTAAAGCAAATGCTTTATGGTGGAAATTTATACGGAGAAGGGAATCTACTTTGGATGATGTTCAAAAGCCTGAAATTGAAGAATTTTTATTAATAAATCCTAAATAGGATTTAATTGCTTTTCTGAGCAAGAGTGAAAGAGAAAAGGAGTGAGTGGATTGCAAGGAGTCTTGAAAGTTTTAGCATTGCAAGGTGAAAGTGATTTAAATTAGGACTTGGGCAGGGATGATCTTCTCCACCCTGTGTATATAAACACTCCCACATGGGTTGCCATGTGTCCGCAAATGCACCTCCTTCTGGGCCGGCCACAAGAAACTGAACCATACACATTCACATATACACATGCACATGACGGAGTAACAAAAACATAAAACAGCTTATTTTGATTATTGGTCATGCCAAACATAAACTTTGGAGACAAAATTTTAAATAAAGCAGCAACTATGAGAATAAACAATGAGATCTCTGTGTAGGATTATGTAGTTGGGGTGTGCATATTTGAAATCAAACTCTGAGTAGAAATAAAAATCACTTCTGTCTTCCTTTTTTCTCTCTTACTTTTTTGGAGGCTGTCATAAGAATCTTTACTAACAGGAATTTAGGGCACAAGTATGTTTCTTTTGGGAGGTAAAATGGTGCTGGGAAATATGTTGTCAATGTGGTTACTGCAAAGGCCATCCTATAAAATAATTCAGTTATGCGAATTATGAAAAATACTAAGTGTTTTTATGACTTGAAGATTATCTTGAAAAGTAGGAATGTTGGAAGACGTAAAAGGAAATTGATGAGCTCAACATCTTACTTTACAGATAGAATTTTAACTTCCTTCTGCTTTCCTTTTACTTAAAAATTTTTGTAGATCATAGTCTACATGATATATCAGACACTTCAAATTACAAAGCTTTACTTAGTGTGCCATTTAATGATAATGATATGATATATAAATGTAATCATCTGAGAATTTCCGGTTTTGGGGATAGGAGTTTAAACATAATCTTTGTTGATATAGTATTTTCAATATTCCTTTAACATAAAAGTTATTGAAAAGTTCATCAAAAAGTACGATTTAATCCAACTATTATAAGTGAACTATTTAGGTATTTGAGGAAACTGGCTTATCTTGCACTTCGACTTCCAGGATTTATTAATGTCAGCAAAAATTGTGCGCAGTTGAAAATCCATGCATTTGTTTTTTTAAGGCTACACATTCACACACGCATGTTGCATACATATACAAATGTATGTAATATAGAGCAGAACAGTATTTCATACCTAGTACAGTTCTTAGAAATAAACCTGTGATTTCCAGTTTATAAATTTTCAATTGATTCAAATTTGATTTTGAAGAGTGCTAAATCTGGACCTTTTGGGATTTCCTTACTCATATTTTTCATTATTATTATTGAATTACATGTTTGGAAGGATCTTAATCTTTTCATTCATCCCTGTCTGCCTCTGAATTCCATCTCCATTCACTTCCTTGAGAATTTTTAATGTGTTGATCTCCTCTTTATTGATATCTTCTTTTTTCCCTTTCCCAGTTGCTTGAATCAGATTAATGTATAATGCTTTAAGATCTTTTTATTGTGAATCTACATATATTAATTGTTCAGATACCTAAACAATACTCAAGATCTTATGATAGAGGTGGTACTTTGGATTCCATGTTTTACTGTGAAATGTGTGTGTGTCTCTTATAAAATAAATTGACTGACCTGTTTCTCAAGTGCCCATTTGCTTATATTCCCAAACCACCTTAAATGCTGAAGTTCACAGAATCAGTATTCACTGCTGTGAAAAGGCTCTAAGATATTCTACTTCATAATCTTTGCATGACATCTAGTGGCTAGAATTGGAAAACCTCTGCAAATTATGATCATCACGTGCCAAAAAGAAAGGAAAAAACACATGATGTTATGTAATACTTAGTTCTAACATTGTAGGAAAAATGACCAAGGTCTTTCACTTCCAAAAGAGAGGTGGAGTCCAGTAATTATCAATAAATAGTCCTTTATTTCTCACCCTAAGTGTCAGACAACAGTGCGCCTCTGTGCTAAGGGTCCACTGCTCACTGAGCCTTATGAAACCCTATTTATTCATACACAGTGCCTATTTGTGATAAATATCATGTGAGTAATTATTTTCAGATGGAAAAATGAATAACCCCTCCAGTTCTAGTTTTTCTGTTTTGTGTAGCATTAAAAACTGTGTACATACTCAAATACTTAAAGTAATGATATTAGAATCTATAGTTTTTACTGTTTAAAAAACTTTCAACTATACGTCTTTTCAGGTTACCAGTTTAGATTTTTCTAAAAAGGTTATAAAACAAGCACCAGCTAAGCTTTGAATCATAGGAGTGATTTGGGGTTATGTCCTTGATGATTCAAGATCTTGGATTTGTCTAGAAGAAAGTTTCAGTCTGCTTTGGTGGCTGGCAATGGAAATGAGTACATGAGCTGTGCGAGTCCACATAAATGACACAGAGAAGGCCTTGGGGAGGCAGCAAGGATGTGCAGTGCATAGAGGAGGTTGGATTTGATCTTGGCGGGGGTGGAGCCCGGGCTTTTCTACAGGGCGGCCTTAGTCATAGCTACCTGTGTGCTCCTCACTTCATTTCTTCATCTCTACTACAGATTGGCACAGGACAGTGTCAGTCAGAGGACAAACTACCAGCCATTTCTCTTATAAATACTTAGGTCAGGTATCGTTCCTTAATGATAGATAAAAAAAAAACTGACAAGAGAAAAATAAGCAATAATAAATATTATATTCCTGATATCAATTTGAACTTTCAAAATAATCACTTTATGTCAATCTATTTGAAATACATGTTATGGATTGTTACATTGTAAATCATGCAAATAGATGAGCAATTCATAAAATCTAGAAAGTACTCATAAATATTACTTTTTAATTAATACTTTTTTAATTTAATTACTTTTTTCTGTATTTTAGGAAAAAGTTTAAAGGGTGTTCAGGGTCTCACTACTAGATTGTATTCATAGTGATTCTCCTGTTTATAGCATCCCAAGTGCTGGAATTACAGGGAAGTGCCACCATACCCAGTCTCAATTGCTGTCTCAGTGTGCCCAAGGGCCAGGGCCAGCACTGCAGGCCCAGGAGTTGAACCCCTGGCCCCTGCATCTGTTTGCAGGCACTTTAGTCACTGAACTATTTGGCCTGCCCCAGTTTCCTGTGACTATAGAGAACATTCTCTCTGTAACATGGGAAGTTTTTATTTCCAAAGACATAGGTCTTTGAAAAGTCAGCAACTACCCAGCAGAAGTAAAAACATCATACCTCAGTGATACATGTGCCCCTGTGTTCCCAGCAGCACAATTTGTCATAGCTAAATCTTGCAAACAACCCAAATACCCAACAACAGAGGAATGGATAAAAATGCTGCATTACTTTTGCACAATGGAGTATTACTCTGCTATAAAAAGGTCAAATTAGAGGTTTTTATAGGTAAATGGATGCTGTTTGAAGCCATAATTATAAGTAAAATAAATCAGACACACGTGTGAATATCATATTGTCATATAAGTATAAGAACCCAAAAAAGAAAATAAAATCCAAAAGGTAGAATTGGTGCTGTGAAAGGAAAAGAATCTGCTCAAAGGGAAGGAAGGACTGGGATGAGGAAGAGGACAGAAGAAAGAAGAAAGAGGAAAGAGACGTTTATGTATGTGCACTGAGCAGCTTAGGTAGCTGTACTTCTTATTTCAGAAAAGAGATGCCAATGATTAGGGTTTTTTTCAGTTCAATTTTTATAACTGTATTTGGCCTATTTTGCAAGCTTATATCTGGTATTCTGAACAATTAATTTAAACACCATTGTATGCCATATAACAACATTGTTGAATTCCTATTATTTTGTTTAGTGAAATGATGTACTATTTATAATGCTTTTTAAACAATTTTTAAATTCTCTTTAAAAAATAAGAAAGTAAACACCTAGAACATAAACTTAAGCACTATAACTTTCCATATACTTCAAATGGAAAGAAGTCATCCAATAAGTATGTAGATTTGGAGATTCTGTTGTTGAAGGTTAGGATATCAGCAAGTCACAGAATTATCTCCCAGGATGGATAATAAGAAGGAACAATCACTCTACATAGGGTCAAAGGAGAGTTTTGTTAAAGAGGTGGGTCTCCCTGTGGTCTTTGAAGTGAGTGTTTGTAAAATCCAGGGGCCTGGTGATGAGTGAACTACAAGAGAGATTGATGACAGATTTGAAATCCCACAGTGGTTGTTTTGTCCTTTGCCTGGAGCAGGTTTAGTGATTATTTAACTCTTTCTCTAGTAGACCCTTTGTTCCTGACCCAAGTATCCAATTGAAAAAGGCAAGAGGTATAGGTGTGTTTTTGCTCCCAATAAAATTGATTCCCTTTTAAGTTTGTGCTCCTTTTCCTAAATTATATGTATTGGTAATCACCATTATTTGCTGAGAAATGACCTGGGCTGTGTGTGTGTGTGTGTGTGTGTGTGTGTGTGTACACACGTGCATGTGTGTGTGCACATGTGTGCTTATGTGTGCACATGGAGGCCTGTACACACACAAAAAAGAGTGAGGCAATGAGATGAGGGCAGACAGAATAAGACAGAAGAGAGTGTGTGTATGTGTGTGTGTAGATGTACTTCAACAGGTTTCATTGCTTCACCTTCTCAGGATCATTTATTTTAAAAAATTCATTTTTTCTTCCTTATTTATCAGCATGAGATAACTGACCGACTTAAGCGTTGAACTTCTGCAAGTTTGGCAAGTCCACCCTTGATGTTTAACAGACCTGAACTAAACAAAACACATTCAATTTGAGTCACTTTAAATATTTGGTCACTTTTTAACTCTATGTAAACTTTCTGGTTAAATCTTCTTTCAAATAGTAAAAGAATTATAGCCTGAATCTGGTGTCTGGTTTATGACAGTAACTGAAGAATTGTTTTTGATTGATAATCCTAAATGTTGGAATAGGTTTTTGGTTGGGAGATTAACAGATGTAAAAGGAACGTGCATTATAACTACATCTAAACCAAATAATAATGCTAAAATTGGGTTTATTTCTATGATGCTGGTCTTTGTAGCTGCCACTTCTTTGTTATTCCTGTAGCTTTGATTTTTTTTTTCTTTTCTTAAACAACCAGTGCTAGGTTTGTGAATATACAGTGACAGCTACCTGCTAGAAATGGCATCAAGTTTGGGAGCTTCTAATTTTTTTTCCAGTAAGCTGTGATACAGTACTGAGATGTCTGAAACACACGCAGTACTTTAGTAAAATATTCTTATGCCTGGATCTTGTGTAAAACACTTTCAAATTACCATTTTATTTTTGTATGTGCTTACTACTTCCATTTTATTTGCAATGAAGTTTTAATTTTAAAATATATTATGTGATAAAAGCCTAAATAACAGTTTTAATAATATACGCCCTATGAGCATACCAAAATTAAGGTTTCAAAGACAAATTCCTTGTTTTATTAAAATATGGATCAAATAATGCGTTCAAATTGCACAATAATTCAGTTTGAATAAACCTTGGTTGAGCCAGCATTTATGTTTCACAGCTTTGACATACAATAATTGATTAAGGATGAAATGATATGCCAATAAAATGTAATGCGGGGAGAACCGCTACTCCTTTTTGTGTGTAAGTGCTAGAGAGCACATTTATTTTGTAATGTGAGAGGGGAATCCTTACGGGCTTTCCTGAACACCTAGCTGTGAAGGCATTATTTTTATAACACAGTCCACAGCATAGATTCACTAGTCTATAGAAAAAATATATAATTTTACTCTTCATTTCTTTGTCCTAAAAAATAAAAGATCCAGAGGAACATAAGAAAAATATCAGGGACTAATGTTAAATCTCCAACCTACCTAATAACCACAGTCCAGTGTGATGTAAAGAAGCCTGGTGGCGCTGGGCGTGGTGGCGCATGCCTGTAATCCCAGCACTCGGGAGGCTGAGGCAGGAGGATTGTTGTGAGTTCAAGACCAGCCTGAGCTACAAAGTGAGCTTAAAGCCAGCCTGAACTGCATAGCGAGACCCTGTCTCAAAAAAAAAAAAGAAGCCTGGTGGCAAGTAGCTCTTTATTTGATGTTTCTTGCTTGCTTATCTTGGGCTAATCCTTCCTCAGGAAGCTGTAACAGAAAAGGGCCCTTCTGTCTCCAAACCTCTGCTACCTAGGTGACCGGACAGATCAGGTGACTTGATATTATTTAGTGTAGGTATAAGTGCACAGTACAAGATCATGAAGATACTGTCTTTAACAGGAACTATTGAAGGTATCTTTCTCCTCTAGTGGGATGTTATTGAGAGTTGCTCAGAGATGCTTCCTGGTGTGTATAAGCCACTGTCTTTTCAGGCTGACCATCAACATTTGGTTCTTTCTTCCTCTTCTTGGAGTAAAATTTACCTATCAATGGTCCTCTTGATAAATGTGCTTACTAGAGTAACAAACATAGGATGGTCTTAATCATACACCTTGGGTAATCGCTGCCTTTCCCTTGTTATTATAATAATTTAGCTTACTTTGTCTTTATATTACAATACACTCAGATTCCTGGGAAACTGAGTGAAAAAAATCAAAGGCCAGAAGATTTCATTCAGCTGTGCTGTATATTGGTGTTGTTATAATTTATTATTTCCCTCTCTTCACTGACTTAAGCTCAAAGGGAAATATCCTCCTTCCCTCCATAAATGCTGATGGATGAATGAATGTCAATCACATTATTGATTCAAAATTACATCTTCTTTCTCTTGTCCTATTTACTTATATAACACATGTGCATGGAATTCAGCAGAAGAAGCTGTCGCTTAACAAATACTTCTCGATGGGAGTCGTGAATTTCCGAAGGATGTAAGTAAGGGCAAATGAATGGTGAGGAAATTTTGCAACTCTAGCTTGGCACCCTAAGCAAGGATTGTGGGTAATATATAAAATAATATGTCTGGAATCCATTTGGGAAGCTACAAAATGGTCATTATTTTTATTATTATATACAGGTATAAATGAACAAATATGTTCAGGACATACAAATTTCATATGATGGTCCTACACGGTCCCAGTTTGTGTCCTCAATTTTCCAGTTTTCGTAGACAGTCATTTCTAACTCAAAGCGATAGAATTACCCATGATTTAAAGTCCTTCCAAAGTGATCCCCAGTAATGACGTTTGCATTCGTTTAGCTTAGAAAGATCAAAGCAACAGGGATACAGACCCTGCAGAATTGGCTACATATGTTGAAGGATAATGTTCCACAGGCTAGTAACACATCCCTGCAGGCTGAAATATGGGAAAGAAAGGAATGAAACAAGTATAAGTAAAATAGTGGAAAAGTGTAGTAAATTCCATAAAGCAGACAGTGTGTAGAGAGCTTGACTTTCTTATATGGAATAGTGCAGGAACAACAAAAGAAGTACTCCACATTATATGGTTAAATGTCCTTGCACTTGGTTTGAGATTATAATAAAATAAAATGTACATATACTTCAAATGTATTATCCTCATTAATCTGAAACATTTTTGTTTGAAATATTGACCATTCCTGGACTTATGAAGTAGAACTAAAATTATAATCAATTGAAATAAAAACCTATTGTTTTCCTAACTTTTTTTTTTGTACTGGTGACCGAACTTAGGACCTTCTGCTTGTCAGGCAGGTACTTACGGCACTGAGTCATATTCCCAGCCCTTAAACCTAATATTTTCAAATTAAAATAGGTACATATTTTTTTCACCTATGATATGGCTTGCTTTCCAATGAATTCATTTCTTTCTTCTAAATTTGTCTCATGTAGTAACTCTCTATGTCTAATACACTGAACACAATGAAAAGGAAAGCATATTTGTTCTATTTCCAATTGTCTTTTAAAATTATGATTAACTTCAATAAAAATTATTGTGAAACTGACTGATATGTTTCAGAATATGGAAATACAAGTAATATTTAACATGCAATCATTTAATTTATCACTCATTGATAGTTACTTATCCTAACATTTTTCCTGTCAAATCACATTAAAGCAGGTGAATTAATTAGCATTGCAGCTACCACATGATTTTCAGAGTTTGTTTTGACTCTAAGGACAGTTATTGTACCTGTCTTATACATGTAACAAGCTTTAAAAATGAAAATATAGCATTACTCATGATTTGTCCCACATTTTGCATTCCCAACTTATTTTAATGTCAGAAATTTTTGCAGAATAATGAATACCAGTACTATATACACCTGCTACTTAGATAATGTTTTTTAATATCTCGATTCTTTCCTTTTTTCTTTCTTTCATTCCTTTTTCTTCCCTCCTTTTTTTTCCTTTCTCCTCCTGTTTTCTTCTTCCTCCAGCTCTCCCCATCTTTGTTTCTGCAACAATGGAACTGGAATTTAGGGCCTTGTACCTGCTAACCAAGTGCTTCAAAACTGATCTACAGCTTTAGCTTTTACACTAACATTTCCAAATCAATGGAGAAAAAGGCAAATTTGTGGCACCTTATGGTACAGCACCTCAGGTATTTAAGTTCCCCTATATCTATGATAAAACAAGTAACATAAGATGAACAGCTCACATATTTTAATCATTTTATACTATGGCCTGCCTAGATCTTTACATGTTTTTAAAAGCTAAAATATTATTCAAACAAAATTCTAATGTAGCAAAATTGTATATGTAATGTTAGGAGAAATAAGTAAGAATAGGATTAGGAATATAAATGAAATACTTCTATTTGAGATCCCTAGAGTATAAAGAGAAAGGCTAATTAGTAGCACCCATGCAAAACTGGTAAGGACTACTTCCTGGGACTTCCCACGGTGAATACAGCTGGGAGTTGATGAGTAACTAAAGAATCTGAAGGGAAATGTTCAAGTTCTTTTTCTGCCAACCAGTTTTTAAAGCAAAAAGAACTCACTATGTGCAAACAACATCGTCTTGTGTGTAAACAACGCTAAAGAATCAATTCTAAAAGCTGTTGATACTAGGACAAGAGTTTATCAAGACTGCCGAACACAAGACCAGCATACAATCATCAGTTCGTCCTATAAGAAAAGAACAACTCAAAAAATAAGAAATTATTTCTACTAAAAAAATAATACAAAGGCCTGCCAAATAGCTCAGCGGATTAAATTGCCTGCAAACAGGCACAGGGACCTTCAGGGTCTGCCATGCCTGCCCCGCCCTTGGGGAGTGCTGAGATGGTAATTGAGACTGGGCATGGTGGCACACACCTGTAATCCCAGCTTTTGGGAGGCTGTGAATAGGCAAATCACTGAGTCTGATCTAGTAGTGAGACCCTAAACACCCTGTAGACCCTTCCCTAAAAATACCAATCATCATCGTCATCATCATCATCATCATGAAAGAAAAATACTTAGCAATAAATTGAACAAAAAATGTACAAAATATAGACTCTGAAAATTCTTAACTATTGTTGAAGGAAACTAGGAAAGACTTAAATAACTTGAAAGACAAGCCACATCCATAAACTAATGTGCTAATATTATTAAGGATCCATTCATGTCTAAATTAATTACACATTGAAAGTAAACCTTGTCAGAATCCCTGGTGATTATTTACAAAATTGGACTATGTGATTCTTAAATTTTTATGGAAATTCAGGGACCCAGAAGGAAAAAAAAATCACATTGAATAAAAGAAGAAGTTGAATGACAATGGAGTGCCCACCTTTGACAGGTGTAGACAAAGGAAGGGGTATAGAAAGAAAAAATAATGATGCATGTGTATAGACAGTACAGTTGGGATAGATAACGCTGTGCTTCTACATAATCCTATAAGAGGCAAGATTTGCACTAATGGTGGTTGGACAGGATATTATGTCAGCTTCAATACTACCATCATCGACTAGGAAAATAATTATTGAATTTTTGATACAATTCATGTATAAAAAATGAGATAAGCAAGCAGATACACTCTTAATTTACTGATAAGAGACATCTGCTAAAATAATATCTGTAAATATAATATCATGTATGTACCTTGTATGATACCAAAACATTATGAGAACAATTTGCAATGTATTAATTTATCGAATCTGTCTTGTTAAGGTGTCTTGAAACTGTCTGATTGATATTTGTACTTCAATAAAATAAAAAATAAATTTAATTTAAAAAAAGTAAAATAAAAAAAACCAAATAGGAATCTAACAGTAGTTATTGTATTGTGTAATGTATTCAAATTAGTTATTTAAACTACCAAATGTATGCATATAAAATTTGTGTTAGAAATTTTATAAGAAATTAAAGAGGAGAAGAAATAAGTTTTAAAAAAAAACCAAATTTCTTGGTTTGAACACTAACTGTAAAACTACAATAATCAGACAATGTTGTACTTGTGTAATGGTATCAGATGGAAAGACCAGAAATAAAACTTCATATTGACAGTCAATTGGTTTTCAAGAGAATGCCAAAGCAATAAGCAGTGTAATAACTGTCTTTTGAGACAACTGGAAACCCACGTACAAAAACAACAATAACAAAAAAGGAGTGGAATCCTTTCTTAATATCATACAAAAAAACCAAATCAATATGAATTAAATAAATAAATATGTTGGTTGATATTATAGAATCATTAAAAGTTATAGGCACACTTTTCATTCTAGAAAATTACACAATGTTTTCTCAACTATAATGCCAAAATTATAAAATCATAAAAAAGGAAAAAAGGAAAGACAGGGGGCCTGGGAGATGGCTCAGTAGAATAATTGCTTCCTTGGCAAGAACAAGGGTCTGAGTTCAATCCCCAGTTCAGCCAAAAAAAAAAAGAAGGAAAGGACAGATAAATTGGACTTTTTCAGCATCAAAATCTCTTCAAATAATATCCTCACTTTCAAGCAGTGAAAAGAAAACTCAAGGAATGGGAGAGAATATTTGAACATCAAATATCTAATAAATAGTATATGTCTCCTCTATATGATTCTGTACAGACAGCTCTTATAATGCAATAACATAGACAAATTGTGAAGTTAAAAATGGAAAAAGGATCAAAATGGAAATTTTTTTAGAGAACATAGCTACTAAGAAAACAAAAACTTGATAACATTAGTAGCCTTCAGAAAAATCAAATCAAAACCATTGTAAGATATTGCTTTATATATGTTAGGATGTTAATAATAAAAAAGAAAAGAAATATAAAAATAGAGATAAGTTGATTTTGTTTTCTTTTTTTCTTTTTTTTTTTTTTTGTGGCGGAACTGGGAATTGATCTCAGACCTTTGCACTTGTCAGAGAGGCGCTTATTCTACTGAGCCATCTCCCTGGTCCCGAAATAGGGCTAAATTGGAGACCATATATTTCCAGTAGAAATTAAAACAGTGTAGGTAGTGGCTACTTTGTAAACATTACCATTTGACCTAGGATTTTAGGAACATGTCCAAAATAAGTGAAAACAGATGTCCACATAAATATTTGTAAATGAATACATGTAATAAGTTTATTCATAATAAACAAATGCAGAAACAAGTCAATTTTTGATCAATTGAAGACTATCCATACAATTAAATACTATTAGATACGAAAAATAATGAAGCACTTTATCTTGAAAATATGATATGTGAAAGCAACCAATCAGCAAGGGCAAATAGATAGCAGCATGAAATAGATTGGTGCCTTCCCCAGGCTATGAGAGATAGGCAATGAAGGGGAGAAAGGCATGAGATTGTTGGGGGAAAATGGCATACTCTAAGATTTATTACCGTGTTAATGTCACAGCTTTGTGAATATAATGAAAATCAATGAATTGCACAATTTAAATACATTCTATAGTATGTGTGCCATATCTCAAGAAAGTTGTTCCAAATTTATGTTAGTTGTACTAAAATAATAAGAGCTCTTTTCTATATCTAATTTATGATCTATTTGCCATGATAAATCAATTCCCAGTCCATTCCCTATAATCTAGAATCAAGATGCTTTTACATTTCAGTGAGTTTCCAAATTCATTGCTAAGGCACCTGAACACAGTTAGGCAAAGGATGCTGTGTTGATTTCATTTTGATGCATACAATAACTCCTGCAAAAACTTTCTTTGTGTGCTGATAATGTCATCCAATTTTCCATCACCTGGTGATACTGCTCAGTTCATGTAGTCATGTTTCATCTTCCCTCATCAGAATTTACCCAGTGAATGGTAAGAACTGTATCCCTCACACATGTGTTTAGAATGCCAAGTATTCATTTAGATGAATACTTGGTAAATAGAACATGAATAACAGATACACAAACTGTCAGAGAAACTGAGCTCACTGTGAATGAATAGCATGGTAGCCTAGGAGCAAAGACAAAATCTTCCAATTAGTTCAGAACCAGTTTGGTAGTTTAGAAATGCTTATCAATTATTGAATGGCAAAGATATTGGTAAGTTTTAAAGAAATCACACTGATGCATTTCTATTTTTTTTACTAGGCTATGGTAATATATAAATTATTGTAAAATCTGGATATCCTTAATAAAAATTTTATTTTTCTATGTCCCTCATTTTTAAAATTGATTATATTCATTTAGGAATTCAACAAACATGCATTTGACATGTTCAAAATTAAATCACTATTATTTACTTGTATAAACTGAATTATTTTAGATAAAATGAGGATAATGTTTGATTGACTTCTGTTTTGCCAGAATTTAGCAATTACATGTGTAAAATTTTTTAATGTTTATCAAGATTTCTCTTGAAATTCCTCAAACTGTAAGGTAAGTAATCTTTTTCCCCATTTAACTTTGGGAGTCAAGTATTTTACATCAGCAATGAGAAAAGTAACTAAGTGAGACATCATTGACTGCTATCATTTCAACCCACACACATTCGTTCCTCTTCCTTTTATGGACAACTAAATCCCACTTAAACTGATTCTCTACTCTCCCCACATGTGTTGTCTTGTTTCTCAATCTCAGGGCTTTCACTGGCTAAGGTTCACATTTATTTGCCTGGGCACTGTCTATGGAATAACTCCTCATCATTTGCATTACCACTAAACAAGTTGGATCTCTGTTCCTCAAACTCTGAGAAGGGTTCCCTCTTCCAGAGATAGAGTCCATGAGCCAAGCCAGGATCAATTAAAAATCAAGTCAAGAAAAATTACATAGGGAGAAGATAATCTTTCTCAAATACTTGTTTATGCTATTTCTTCTTTTGTTTTCTTTCTTTTTTTTTTTTTTTTTTTTTTTTTTTTTTTTTGAGACAGGGTCTCACTATGCAGTTCAGGCTGGCCTTAAGCTCACTTTGTAGCTCAGGCTGGTCTTGAACTCACAACAACCTCCTGCCTCAGTCTCCCGAGTGCTGGGATTACAGGCATGCGCCTCCACGCCCGGCCCCTTCTTCTTTTGTTTTCTACCAAGAAAGTGTTTTATTGCAAGATCATTCTTTCTATGATATTTGTGCATTCATCGTCATACATACATTTCTGTATGTTTTCCTTTTCAATGATTACAATTTTACTTTCATTGAATAAGGCCCTGATAGCTACACCTCTGTTTTTTTTTATTCAACATATATGTGAAGACTATTATAGAATAGAATTTTAGAAGTATAAGTTCTGGACTAAAGAAAAATCACAGCATTAATTTTAATAAATATTGTGACATAATCTCTTCCGCTCTGGAAATCATCATCAGTTTGCAATCCAAAAATAATTTCTACACTTTGTGTATCTTGGGCAATATTAGATGTTAGGAGTGTCGGTGTAACTAGAGGAAATTTTTTGCAGTAATTTCAATGATTACATTTGTGTTTAAATATTTTTATATATTTACTTATCATTCATGCTTATTTTATCATGCATTTTGCTGCTTTGGTTTTATTTTATTGGAATGATGCAAAGATTCCTTATGGTTTTGGGGTTATAGAATTTATAAACCCTATTGCCCTATATGTTGTTCTATAATACTTACAGGAATTTTTGCAGTTAGCCTTTTAATAAATTGTTAGTATATAAGAAAACTTTATCTCTCCTAAGTGTATATTTAATTGCTTGCTCATTTTTATTATTCTAGAATTTAAATTTGTTCTCTTTAATAATCTTGCATTTTACTAAATTGCTTGAATTTTCATCTCAATGGTTTTGAAATGTTACAGTGTATCTGATTTTCATAGAACACATGTTACAACGTAGACCATGTGGCATGGTCAGTCTGGGGAGTCTGAGGCTCTTCCTTGCCAGGTACTCAATACATACTACGGCCTCCATTTAAGGAACCACACTTTTAAAGCTTGTCTTTTATAGAACAAATCCTAATCTAAAAATAAAAGAGTTGCAACATCAGAAATGATCAAGACTAGAGTAGAATATTGTACAGTAAATGCCAGGTGTTCATTTGGTACTACTCATTACATTGATAATATTTGTGTCATTATATCATGTATACTCATGGCAGTTTTCTCTGGTATGATTAACTCTTCATTCCTCCTTGGCAAACTAAAACATTTGTTTTTGTCTTATTAAGCATAAAGTTTTTAGTGGGTCTCTACTAATGCCTAATAGCAATACTTACATTTTATTTTACCAAATGATATTTTTATTAGAAGACATAAAATTCGTGTTTATTTCAAAACTAATAATATAATTGTTATTATATTTCTTTTCTTCGTATTTTCATGAAATGAAGTTCATGATTCAGTTATTGAGATGTTGTTGCAGTAAGGAGAGGAATTTAATCCTACTATTATTATGTTCTTGTTTTTGCTTTAGACACAGGACCTCACTATGTAGTTCGGCCTGGTGCTGAATCCCCTTGCAGCGCACTCTGGACTTAAAATTCTGACAATGCTCTTGCCCTAGCCTCACAAGTGCTGGGATAATAAACATGTGTCACCACACCCAGAATATTGTATTATTCAGGTACACATAGTATACTTTATGTTTAATAATGTTTAATTCCAAATTGAGGAGTGTTTGAAATTCCGTCTTGAAAACTAAGCAGTCTGTATGGCAAATATATGTTGATATGTGTCTGTATGTGTAATGTGTATGAGTAGTCAAATTAGTCTGACTTTGTGAAAAGATTACTTTCTTGAAAATCAGTTTTGCTCTTCCTATTTTTTATTAAGCAAATGTGATACTCAGTTAACACTCAAACTTTCAGTGAACATTGTGGATTAGGAAATGAGCCTCCAAATTTGGAAATTGACCATCTCAGAACAGGAGATTAAAGACAGAGACAGACAGACAGACAGACAGACAGACAGACAGACAGAGAATATTTTGAAAATTTTTGGTGTTCTGAACTCATTCATAAATTTTTGTCTAAGAAATCTCATATTCTACTGAGCAAAGATAAAACACAATGGTAACTGGTCCCCCTTCCATTTCATTTTCAAAATAAATTGGAAATTTCCCCATTTCTAGTTAACTTTGTGCTGGCTCTGGATTCACGCTCTGGTGTGCATGAGCTTTAATAGCATGCCTCTATACACGTTGTTGACTTGAGCCATTCACAGCTCAGTATATTAATATTGCTTTACTTTATACACCTCCAATTTTATAATTTTCTGCTCGATGATTAAGATAGAGTTAAAGCAAGGCCTATATAACAAGTAACTTTTGTATCAGATAAGGTCAGTCAGGTACACTTAGGGTTTATCCTGTAACCCTGTACCGCTCTTTGTAGATCCCTTGTCAGTGTCAGCCATGTGGATGAGTCACGACCATTGCTTGACCAATTTGTTCTCTGTGGAAGCCTGAGAGATTGTTTTCTCTCTATGTGACTCTCCTTAGGCACACTGTACAGCATCAGTCTTATTCCTCTGTGGTTCCATAATCTCCTTGATCACAACATTTGGGGCACAACTGAGTTCCATGATGCTACAGTACAAATTCTCCTATGTCCTGAATCTTCACTAACCTTGAATGGCTAGGGCCAAAATATTGGCCGACCTTGCAGCCTTTCTTTTTCTCCAGTTTTTGATCTGCAAACTTAGGTTGTTAACACTCCAGAAGAGAAGCTTATTATTACCCTGCATTTTGGTTTACCCATAGTATTTGTCTGAATATCAGACATCATAGGCGTAACATGGAACATGTATTATCCATCAAGTATTGAGATATTAAACTCTAAGTCCATACAGAATATGAAGAAAAATGTAAAAAAATAGGGATTAACACTTACATAAATTTACATAGATATTTAGAATTCTATCCATATACAGCATTGTAGCAGGACTGTCTTGTGACATTGTTTTATCTTATTTTTCATTTATTACAATTTAAAAAAAATATTTGAAAGACAGTATATTAATAGTTTATGTCAAAACAAGAAGTAAATATTTCAAACAGAAAAACAGGCATTTGAAGTGTGACCCTTCTATTACACTTTGTTAAATCCAGCGCAGTTGTTTGGTTCACAGGTATCAGCATATATAGTTCATCGAGGTGAGAATTCTACCACTTAACTGCTAGTTTCAAAATCTGCTGATGTTTCTCAGGATCATTGTTTTATCCATCTAGTGTGTATAAATGAATGGTTTTGCAGATGTCATGTTTCTCAGCTTTTCTCCTTGCCCTCTCCTCGTTTTCCAGTCCTCAAGTTCTCACTGTCCTTTTAATTGTGTTATACCTTTCTATTTGTATTTCTTCTTTAGAGTTATACTAGGGAGACTATATGATATTTTCACATGTGAGTCTGGTTTATTTTGCTTATAAGTATGTCTTTAAGTGGCCTCAACTTAAATATGAAGGCTTCAAGTTTATCATTCTTTATAGCAGAGTAATATGCCATTGTATAAAAACACCGTATCTTTTTCAGCCATTCCTCATGTGATGGGTATCTTGGTAGTTTCCAAGATTTGGCTATCACAAATTGTGCTACTTTGAACATAGGTACACATATATCCCTATGACATGACATTTTCAGTTCCTTTGGCAAAATTCCCAGTAGGGGTACAAAGGCTTGAATGGGATTTCCAGTTGTAGTTTTTTAAGGAGTCTCCATAATGATTTCCATAATGGTTTTACGAGTCTACATTCCCACCAGCAGGGGAGAAGGGTTTCTTTTCCCCCACAACCTCTTCAACATTTGTTGTTGGTTGATTTTTCTTACGATAGTCATTCTTTCTGGAGTGAGATGGTATCTCAGTGGTGTTTTAATTTCCATTTCATGGATAAATAGCAATGTGGAGCATTTTTTCATATATTTATTCAGTTCTTTAATTTCATCCTCTGAGAAGTATGTATTCATCTCAGATGCCCATATCTCGGTTGGGTCTTTAAATCTGGGAGCCATAATATTTTTTAGTTCTTTATAACTTATAGAAAGCGGACCTTTATCTGAGTGCTTAGGAGTTAGTATTTTTTCTTCAAAATTTGTGGATTTTCCTTTTACTTTGTTGGTAATTTCTTTTGATGTGCAAAAACTTCTCAATAAGAAGTGGTCCCAGTTGTTAATTCCTTCAAGTGTTTCCCATGCAAATACTTGTTTGTTCAAAAACTGTGCCTACGCCTAGGTCTTCAAGAGTTCTTCATACGTTCTTTTCCAGGAGATTCAGTGTTTCCGTTTTAATTTGAAGATCTTTAATCCATTTTGACTTTAACTTAGTGCATGGCGATAGTCCTGAGTCACGTTTTCATTTTCAGTACATAAAGACCCAATTTTTCCAGCACCATTTGATAAAGAGACTATCTTTCTTCCAGTAAGCGAGTCTGTTGCCTTTCTCAAAGATCAAGTGGTTGACTGTGTCCATGGAGGCCTCTGCATCTTCTAATCTATTCTATTGATGCTCAGTCTATTTAGTTGCCAATACCATGCTGATTTTATCACAGTAGCTTTGCAGTGTAATTTCAAGTCTGGAATTATAATTCCTCATGCCTTGTATTTGTTGGCTAGAATTGCCTTTGCTATTCTAGGTCTTTTCTGGTTCCAAATAAATTTTAGGAATGATTTCTCTATGTCTGGGAAGTATGTTGGAGGTAATTTGATAGGGATTGCATTGAGTCTGTATGACAATTTTGGGAGTATGGCCATCTTCACCATGTTGGTTCTTCTTATCTAGGAGCAGGAAATATATTTCCATTTTCTGAAATCCTCCACAATCTCTATTTACAGAGTATTATAATTTTCCATGAAAAGATCTTTAACTTTTTTAGTTAGATGAATTCCAATGTATTTTATTTGCTGCGATGACATAGTAAATGGTATTGTTTCTCTAATTTCCCTCTCAGTGCATTTGTTAACTGTGTAGAGGCATTCTATTGACTTTTGTGAATTGACTTTGTATACTGCTATGCTACTGAATTTGTGTATCAATTCTAGTAGCTTCTTGGTGCAGTTTTTTGGGTTGTTTAAGTAAAGTATCATGTCATCTGCAAATAATGATAATTTAATTTCTTCTTTACCTGTTCTTATTCCATTTATTTTTCCCTCTTCTCTAATGGCTCCAGCTAATGATTCCTGAACTATATTGAATAAGAGGGATGATAGAGAACATCTTTGTCTTGTGCCAGATCTGACATAAAATATTTCAGCTTTTGCCCATTTAGAATTATATTAGCCTTGGGGTTTTCATAGATGGCTGTTATCAGATTGAAGTAGAAGCATTCTATTCCAATTTTTTCTGTAGAATTTTGAACATGAATGACTGCTTCACTTTGTCAAAAGCCTTTTCTGCAACATTATAGATAGAGGATCATGTGGTTTTTATTTTTTGCTCTATGGATATAGTGTACTACATTTATAGACTTTCAACTATTGAACCATCCTTGCATCCCTGGTATGAATCCTACCTGGTCATGGTGTATGATCGTCTTGATGATTTGCTGTATTCTGTTTGCTAGGATTTCACTGAGGATTCTTGCATCTATGTTCATGAGGGAGATTGGCCTCTAATTCTCTTTTTTAGTTGTGTCTTTAGTTGTGGTTTTGATATCAGTATAATACTTGTCTCCAAAAATGATTTTGCAATACCTGTTTCCTTTTCAAATTCATTGAAGAGTTTGTGGACTATAGGGATTATATCTTCGGTAAATTTGTTGTAAAATTCAACTGTGAATCCATCAGGACCTGGACATTTCTTTGTTAGCAGGCTTTTTATTACAGTTCCTATTTCATTGGTTGTTATTGGGTTACTGAGAGTTGTTATATCTTCTTGATTCAGTTTTGGTTATTTGTACCTTTCTAGCAATCTGTCTATTTCATCTGTGTCTTCTGTTTTGTGAGCATATAGATTCTCCAAGTAACTATTGATAATCTGAATTTCCACTGGGATTGTGGTGATTACACCCTTTTCATTCCTTACTGCTGGTGTTTGAATTTTTGCTTTCCACTTTTTGATGAGGTTAGCTAGGGGCTTATCAATTTTATTTAGTTTTTCAAGGAACCAGCTTTTTGATTCATTGATTCTTTGAACTGTTTTATTTGTCTCAGTTGAATTGATTTCTGCTCTGATCTTTATGATTATTTCCTGTCTTTTGGATGCTGGGTTTGGTTTGCTTTTCCTTTTCTAAATGTTGGAGGTGCTGCATTACTGTGTATTTGTTTCCATTCTGTTTTCCTAATGTGTGAGTTCATAGCTGTGAATTTCCCTCATAGAACTGCTTTCACTGCAACCTATAAATTGTGATAAGTTGTGCTTGAATTTTCATTTAATTGTAGATACTGTTGAATTTCTTGTTTAACTTCATTGGTAACCCATTGATTTCTGAGTAGAGCGTTATTTTCCATGTATTTAGGGGTTATTTCTGGTTTCCTTTGTTTTTTATTTCCCATTTCATTGCACTGTGGTCAGATAATATGCATGGGATAACTTGTTCTCTTACATATACTTAAGCATGACCTATGGACTAGTATGTTGTCTATTTTAGTGTATGACACATGTACAGTTGAAAAAAATGTGTATTCAGCTATGGCTGGGTGGAATACTCTGTATATGTCCACCAAATTCATTTGTTCCAGGCTCTGATTCATTTCTACTATTTAGTTGCTAATTTTTTTCTCTGGTTGATCTGTCTTTCTGGGATAACGGGGTGTTTAGGTCTCCTGTTAAGATTGTGGCATTGGAGATTACATTTTTCATGTGCATTAAGGTTTGTTTTACATAAATGGGCGCTCCAGTGTTTGGTACATGCATATTTATGAGTGTTACCACTTCCTGTTGAATTCTTCCCTTGAACAGTATATTGTGACCTTCTTTATTTCATGAGATCATTCTTAGTTTGAAGCTGAGACTGTCTAAGAACAAGATTGCTATCTGCTTTTTTCTGAGGTGCTGGGTCATGAAGTATTCTTCTCTATCCTTTGACTTTCTGCCTATGAATGTCTTTATGATTTATGTGTGTTTCTTGTAAATAGCATATTGTTGGATTCTGTTTCCTAATCCACTGTGCCAGTCTAGTTTTCATTTCACTCAAAAGTGAGTCCGTTTTCATTAATCGTTATAATTGAGATGTGTTGACTTATGGTTGATATGTTATTTACCTTCTGTTGTTTACTCCTTTTTTCTCCTGTGTTTAATTGTTGCTTTATTGTGTGGGTTCCTTCTGTTCTTGTTGGTTGAGTTCTCATCATTTTGGTCCCTTTCTAGAACATCGTTCAGTAGCCTGTGTAGGGTTGGCTTTGTGATCATGAAATTCTTTTGGTGTCCTTTCAAATGGAAGTATTTTACTTCTCCATCAAACTTGAAAGAGAGTTTTTCATGGTTTAGTAGTCTGGATTGGAATTTTTTCATAGAGGCCTTGAAGTACTCTGCTCCATGCTCTTCTTGCCTTTATGGTTTGTGCAGGGAAGTCAGCTGTAATTCTGATGGGTTTTCCTTTGAATGTGATCTGCTTCTTTTCTCTAATAGCTTTCAATATATTCTTCTTGTGTTGGATTTCTGGGATTTTGACTATTGTATTTCTCAGTATATTTTTAATTGGATTGAAGTTATTTGGCATTCTGTATACTTTAGTTAACTGAATGTCGATTGTTTCCTCATATTTGGGAAATTTTCTGCTATTACTTTCACCCATATTATTTTTTTTTATCCTTTTTAATGACTCCTCCTTTCTCATTGATGCCTATTTGTCTCACATTGTTCATCCTGGCATCATCTTACAGGTGATGAATTATTTTTTCTTGCATCCTAGTTGTTTTTAAGAGATCATTTCTTACCTTTCCACTACCTGCACCAGCATCTTCAAATCTGAAACTCTATCTTCACTTTCACTCAAATAGTTTTGTAGGCTTGTGTTTGAGATTTTAAGTTCCTCTATATCTCTTTGACTCTGCTTTATATCATGTATTTCTTTCCTGTATTGCTCATCCAAGGAATCCATCAGATTTCTAATCTCCTCTATTTTTTTAATCAATGTCTTCTTTACAAACCATTATTGATTCTTTTGCTGCAAAACTTTTTTCAGATTGGGTTTCCTCCGTATGTTTCTGCATTTGATTCTTTATTTCAGATGTTATGGATTCAGGGATTTCTTTTGTGCTTTCAGAAATAAATTCTTCTCTAAATTCCTCTACACATTTCTGCTGTTCCTTATTTACTTGTGACTCTATTAATTCATACAATTCAGCTGACTTGGTGTCCTCAGCACTTGATAAGGGTGGGCATTGTGTTTCTCCCCTATGTTTCTGTATTTAATTCTTTACTTCAGATGCTATGAGATCAAATATTTCTTTTTTTTATTCCAGAAATTAATTCTGTTCTGAGTTCCTCTGTAACTTTCTGCTGTTGTTTCTTTAAGACTGATACTATTAATTCATACATTTCAGCTGAGCTTGCATCCTATGCACTTGTTTCTGGTGGGATTGAGGCCTGAGAGTGCATTTGGCTCCTTGTTTTTATCATTTCTTATAGCTCTGACCTCTGACCATTGGTATAGACTTTTGGTGCAGTTATAACCTTAGTAGCTTATGTAATTCAGGTATTGATATACCAAGTTCTAGTTCATGTAGTTGCGCCTATTTGGGTCTGGTTGCTATGCTCAGCTCCTTCCTGTTGCTGTCCTTGGAGGTGAGCCTGTTTTGCCTTTTTCAAGAGATGATCTACTACTGGATTATCTGCATGGTTTTGACTTCGGTCTTCCTCCAGGGCCTGCAGGTGCAGAGTTTCACCCCAGGCCTGTATGCCAGGCCTGAGCTGGGTGTGAAGAGGTATGGGAGGTGCAGGAGAGCACAGAATCTCTCTCACACACTCACCAGGCCTGAGCTTTGGTGGGTATACAGGGCTCCCAAAATGGTGCTGGACATTCTCACTCCCGGGGCGGTCTGTGCTGTGTCTGGAGTGGTGGGGCAGGAAGGGAGAATGCTGGAAAAGGTCTCTCTCATGTGGCGGGCCTGAAAGTTCTTACTCACAGGGCAGAATGTGCTGGGTAGCATGGAAAGAGCAGAGAATGCTGGGAAATCTCTCATTTTCTTTTTATTCAAAATTTATGCCCTCTGGTGAAGTTACCCTGGACCAATGTTTCATTTCCATGTATCAACTTATGAACTATTTCTATAATATTGTAGGAAACAAGAGCACCTGTGAATGCTGATACTTATAACAATGGATCTTTGATATAGGATTTTGAAAACTGGGTTGATGTGAGCACATGCATAAGTATAATCTGCTGGAATTAGAAATCTGCATGAATCTATTAGTGTTGTCATATATATATATATATATATATATATATATATATATATATATATATATATATCTTATCTGCTTCTGCCCATTCTCTGCTGTGGATCAATTGGTGTTAACATATTTAGATCTTATCTGTGTTTAGTATTTAAATTCTTTGCAAAACTTTATGTTTCTTTATTAGATATTTGCTGAGGAGATTGATATATTTTTCATTTGCCTCTAAGTGTCTGAAAGAAACTCCACTTTAACAAAGTTAAAAGTTCTCTATTATCAACTATTTGTCTAATTCATGTCCAGTAATTAAACATATTTCTAATTTATAATTCATTGTATTTTTTTAATTCAGAAAAAGAAGAAATCTACTCTATGGTTTCTGTAAGTGCTGAGGTTGGGTGTTGTGTAAAAGATTAATTTCTTATGTTTGTTATATGACATTACATCAAAGGTTTGTCAAGAAGCTCCATGCTGAATGATTGGATATGGCAGAATATGTGCATGCTCTAATTGCTATCATTCATGTATTTGCTTTTGTTTATAAAGGAATTTTTGTACTTCCATGAGTAAGCCAAGTGTTTTGGAGTTAAGTAAATGAACTTCAGCTTTACCATCCACGTTTGTTTCATTTTCACTAATGTATCACTTTCCTTTCTTTTTTACAACTTCCTCTTAAACTTCAGGCGCTTTAACCGTACTGTTTTTAGGCTCTTATCTGCTTCTGCTCATTCTATGCATCACTATGTCCTTTCACAAAGAGACTTTATAGCTAATTGTCTTCATTTTTCCCAACTATTATTTTAATTCTCATCTCCATGTTGTTCTTTCTCACCAGGTCTTCTAAAGTCAAAGCAGCTCTACAGTGAGCACCTAATTTATACAATAAGCTTAGCTAAATACTGAGGCAAATAGGAGAAAAAAGTGACAGCCCCTTTTTCTTTTGCAGAATGTTTTTCATTCTACTATAGATATTAATTTAATAATACATAACTGAGGGGATTAAGTATTAGAAATGGGAAAGGAAAAGCAAAAAGAGAGCCTATAGAAAGATGAATTATTATGTACGTTTTAAGAGGTTCCAGAGGAGGGCTGAGGAGCTAGCTTGGTGGCCTAAGTGCTTGCACAACAAGCGCAAGGACTCACGTTCAATCCCCAGGTCCACATGTCATGCCATCCCTGGAACCCTGGGCATGCTGTGCTGGCCTTGGAAAACAGGCATGGTGGTGAAAACCTACAATTTCAGTGCTGGAGAGGCTAAGACAGCAGGCTCACTACAAGACAGAGCTGCATAGCAAGACGCTGTACCAAATAAATGAAAGATTAAAAATAATTTTTAAAAAATCCTCCAGAAAGAAAAAGAAGTGCCATACAATTGCAGTAAATTCACAGAACTGTCTTATAGCAAATAAAATGTAGAAAATCGTAAGGTGACAGTAGAAACTATAATGGATTAATGTGAAGTATAGTCATTATCTGCTAGGTTAACTTGTACCAAGAAGAGCAAAGATTTCTTGTGGAAAAATATTAAGGATTTTTGTAGGATAATCATAATGAATCACTTTTATGACTTACTAAGACTAATAATTTCCATGAATCATTTTTTTTTCTGCTATAATTTTGATACATTACTCACCTTCTAACTCTAGAACTGGCCAGGAGATTTTCATTGCGTGAGACACTGATAAATGTGACACAAGAAGAGACTCAGTATGGCTTTGAACTTTCTTTTTCAGACACCTGATATTGCCAGAAACTAGCCTCCTGGAGGCTGAGAAACCATACAGAACAGATCCAATTCAGACCAAGGTCATTCTAGACCAGCCAGTCCTAAGTGAACATGACAGCTGACTTCAAATGCAGGGAAAATCCTCACAGAGATTTTCCTAGCATAGTAAAGCCACCCAGCTAACTCCAAATCTGTGGCATATTTCTTTAATCACTGAACTTCAGAGGTGTTGTTGCAGACCATTACCAAATAGTGCAATGAGATAAACATGACCCCATCTATGGATTCATTCATACTAGATAGTTTGTAAGCATGTTTTACAGGAAATCCCTTTCTGCGTGATACTTTCAAATGCAAGTGCTAGTTAATGTGCTCTACAAGAGCATCTCAGCTTCTTTTGTAATGTAGAATGAGAGTTCATTTTTATCAATTTTATTGAGAAACACATAGCAATGACACAGTTTCAAAACCTATTAAGACAGGTTCAATAATTGATACATTGCATATTGTCTTCATATTGGTTGTTCATAGTACAAAATGCAGACATGATATCCTGTCCAAACACTATTAGTACAAATCTTTCTTCTCAATGAATTAAGACAAAGTAGCTGTGTATCTATCCTACTTTGTATATTCAGATGAACCTTCATCGTTTTTTGTGTTTAGTTTTGTCAATGATGGGTATTCCACTGCCATTTAAATATTGTAGGTGTGTGAATTCAGCAAAATAATCCAGCAGAAAAGTATATAAATGAGGTAAAAAAAAAATTAAAGCCATATTAATAGGCTGAGCTGTAACTGGCTCAAGTCAATAACTTCTGGCATTGCCAGTCCCACAGATAACCTACTACCTTTATGGACTACTAAACTGTAGAATGAGAGTTTATCTGTCAACTGATATTTTCAGTAGGGCCTTGGCACTCTTTACTTGGATATTTTTACTACAGCTTTACAATTAATTTTTTAAGTCTTTAATGAATAATTTACTGTTAGAATTGTATTACCTTTATTTTTTAATGATTATGAATAAGTATTCATCATATGTAATTATAAAAGTCATTATGCTATTATTTAATAACTATATTAGACTATTAAAAATAGCAATCAACACAACTACTTTGAAAGTCTTGTACAGGCTAATGAGGACATTAAAAATCTATAAGAAAGCCGGGCGTGGTGGTGCAGGCCTGTAATCCCAGCACTCGGGAGGCTGAGGCAGGAGGATTGTTGTGAGTTCGAGACCAGCCTGAGCTACAAAGTGAGCTTAAGGCCAGCCTGAACTGCATAGTGAGACCCTGTCTCAAAAAAAGACAAAAAAAAAAAAAATCTATAAGAATTTCACACGTGTTCTTTGGGCTTTGTTCCATTTCTGGATAAGTGCAGCCATTTGTTTTTGAGCATGTGTTCTATGAAATTTATGCTCCTAACAGTTTTGATTATGGCTGGTACTACAGGTTATTATCAATGGTGTTTGGAGTCTTTTATGGGATTTTTTTGGACTGGGAACTGATACAGTCAGAATACTTTGGCTCAGCTTTGGAGCAAGATTTCACTGGGTGATTGCAAAGCTGTTCTTGCAAAGGTTTTACAGGGCAGATTTTGGTGCTGAGCCAGTATGCAAGAGTGTCCCAGGAAGAGGTGACCATTACACATGCATCTCCACTCTGCTTTTCCACAGAGGAGATGCTTCCCTCTTCCTACTAAAAATTGTCTCTGGTTAAAAAGAAATCTTCCTTGTAATTTAAAAGCCTGATTAAGAAATACACTAGTGTTTCTCATTGTCTGAACTCATACATTTTATTTGGTTAATCTGATGCAATTTCTTTCTCCTCAGCTCACTTTTTATGTAATTTTCCTTTCTTGGAGTGAAATGAGTGAGGGCAATAAGGTTTAGATCAAGTAAACAGATGCCAACCATTTCATGAGACTGTTGTACATTTATCTGTCTTCATAACATTACACTGGCAGGAATATTGAGTTAGATGTATGGCACTGTAAAGCTTCATCTTGGAAGTCCTCTTCTCTTGGGAGATCCTTGAGAAGCTTCTTTAACAATATACAGTCCTGGTAAGTATTTTAGGTGTTCTCTCATTGCAAGATGAGCCAGGACAGACAAGATCATCTTTCTGTGCTTTGTGTGATTCATCTGCAATTCAATCCTTTGCAGTTTCAGCTCTGAGCACAATACCACTTCCTGTTTTTGAGGGGGGAAATAGCATGAAAAGTCACATAAAAAGTCTTATAAGGCCCTTGGACTTCAAATGTCTCTTGAAAAACAACATTTTAATGAATTAAGTGTAAATGAATCAGAAACATGTGGGTTGAATTTCCCTGGAAATACCCATGGGCTTAAATTTTAAAAAAAAGAAAGAAAGAAAAAGAAAAGGAAATACTTGGCAAAGAATCTTGTACATTTTATTGAGCTCAGTCCTTTTGAGAAAGAGAAAAAGAAAGCAGCCCTCATTTGGTTGACTGAATTAAGCAAACACTCCTGAAGCCTATGTTTATTTATTTTTTAATTCTACAAATTCAGATTGAAGGTATAATTTGGTTTCCTTTTTGGGTGCCAAATATATGAATGTTAGAGCATTTTTAAGCACAGTAACATTTTGGCTAACCAGAACCCCAGGTCACGGTTGTCTTTTCAAGGGTAATAGTGGCAGGCAAAGAAAAAACTAAAAACTGTAGTTCAACTGAAATTCATCAGACCTAAGGCAAAGAAAATATGGGGATCATTCAGTTCACTAACCAAAAAATCCTAACTCTGAAGGAACTATGGGACTTATTAGTCCCTGAAGAAAGGGTTAAAAACAAGTCATGCGAAGAGGTAAGCACAGAAAGTAAAGAAGGCTGAAATAAGTGGAAAAATCCATCAACTGAAAGGAAACATTAAAATAAAAGGAAATGGCTGATCAAAAGAAAATAAAAGTTGCAAGGACTGATAATTTAAATGGCAGCTAGAAATCGCAAAAATGCAGCAGGAACACAGGGATTGGAAGATTAGAAACAGGAAAAGTGGACAAAGAAAAAACCCCAAATCCCCCAGCCTTAATGTGACATAGAGGTTAAAACGGATATGAATATGCAATGCTGCCCCTAACAGTTATACAGAATAGAAGCCGCGCAACTGCTTACAGTACCTATAAATACTTGAGCCATGGCTGTCTTAAATTTTATGTGGATATGCTCAAGATTCTTTATTGCACGTATATTGGCATAGATATGCATTTATACTCAAATACGATCTTGATGGAGTAAAGAATTTGAGTTGAAAAACAAAACTCTGAGTTTGAAGAGAAATAATGATGCTACACAATAAAGCAAAGGGTGTCACAGACATTCCTGTGGTTTGCAGTCAAGGGGAATATAGCCCCTGTCTATTCAAGGTAAAAGGAAAATAAGGCTATATTTGTGTTATTAATTTTTTAAAATTTATATTTAATTTTTTTCTAAAATGTATCCCCTAACTTTTAGTTTGATAAATAACTTCTCTTAGAAAAAGTCTGCTCTCTCTGGATCCAGCCTGGGTCTGCCTTGTGAGTTTGACCTTCCTCCTTGCTGTGGGCTTCATGCTCTACCCCTTCTGAGCCAGCCCAAGCCCAGGCCCTGTGAGGGTGTGGGAGAGCCTCCGGGCTCCCCTGAGCCCAGTGGACTTCTCCAGGTCCAGCTCAGGCCTGCCTTGTGAGTGAGACCTTCCTCCATGCTCTGGGGACCCCCCACCCCTCCAGATCCATCCAGCCCATGCCTGTTGCATGAGCAACACCTTTCTCTGCACTCTTGGGACTTCTCCACCCCTCCAGATCCATTCCAGGCCTGTCTTCCCAAGTGGGAGGCGTGAAACCTTCCTCCTGACTCTCTGGACCCCTGGGATAAAGGCCTGGTGTGAAACTCTGCAACTGAATTCCCTTCAGAGAGACTAAGGTACAGAATCACCCAGCTAATCCCAGAGCAGAACATCTTGCCAGAGGGGTACAATAGGTTCACTTCCAAGGGCTGTAGCAGGAAGGATCAGAGCAGAGTAGTGAGACCCAAACCAGGCACACCTGGATAAATCCAAACTTTGTAGATCTGCACCCAAACATCAGTTGGTGCTAAGGTTATAACTGCACCAAAGCACAACAACAAAGGTCAGAGGACAAGGCTAGACAAAATGACAAAGAAAAGGAGTGAAGTGCAGTCTCAGGCATCAAGTCCACCCCGAAAAAGTGCAGAGCACACCAGCACAGAAAGAATTGGGAATCACACACCTGAAATCTATGAAGCAATAGCATCTGAAATACAGAAACAAATGCAGAAAGGTATAGAGGAGCTCATATCTAAAATAACCTCAGAAATAAAAAGAATCTTTGAATTAACAGCATCTGAAGTAAAGAATCAAATGCAGAAACATATGGAGGAAACCCAATCTGCAAAAAACTCTGCAGTAAAAGAATTAGGAACTGCTTCAAAAGAAGACATTGATTTAAAAAAATTGAGATAAGAAAAAATGACAGATTCCTTGAATGAGCAATATAGGAAAGAAGTAGATCTCATGAAACAGAGTCAAACAGGAATAGGGAAAATTAAAATCTCAGTCACAAGCTTTCAAAACTGTTTGAGTCAAAGTAAAAATAGAGTTTCAGATATTAAAGATGCTGATGCAGCTAGTGAAAAGGTAAGAAAAGGTCACCTAAAAACTAGGATGCAGGAAAAAGTAATTCATCACCTGTAAGATGATGAAAACATGAACAATTAATAGGCATGAATGAAAAAAAGGAGTAAATAAAAATGATATAAAAGAATGTGGGCAGAAGCAATCACAGAAAACTTCCCAAATATGAGGAAACAATCCAACATTCAGGTAACCAGAGTATACAGAACACCAAATAACTTCAACCCAAGTAAAAACACACTGAGACATATAATAGCCAAGATCCCAGAGATCCAACACAAGAATAATATTGAAAGCTGCTAGAGAAAAGAAGCAGATCACATTCAAAGGACATGCCATGAGAATTGCAGCCGATTTCTCTTCACAAACCATGAAGACAAAGAGAGCATGGAGCCGAGTACTTCAAATCTGGTATGTAAACAAATTCCAGCCCATTATATCTTGCAAAACTCTCTTTCAAGTTTGATGGAGAAGTAAAATACTTCCATGTCAAAGAACAACTGAAGAATATCATGATGACAAAGCCAACCCTACACAGACTACTGAAAGATGTTCTACAGAGGGACCAAAATGATCAGAATTTCACCAGTGATAATAATAAAAACTCAATAAATAAGGAGAACAATTAAACAGAGGAGAAAAAAGAGTAAACAACAGCAGATAAACAACATTTCAAGCATAAGTCAATGCATGTCAATTCTAACCATCAATGTAAATGGACTTAATTCACCAATTCACAGAAATAGACTGGCACAGTGCATAAGGAAACAGAATTCAAAAATATGCTGTACACAAGAAAAAAAAAAAAAACTTAACCCATAAAGAAAATTAATAGGCTGAAGTCAGAGTATGGAAAACAATACTACATGACCCAGTACCTCAGAAAAAATCAGGAATAAAGCCGGGCGTGGTGGTGCATGCCTATAATCCCAGCACTTGGGAGGCTGAGACAGGAGGATTGTTGTGAGTTCAAGACCAGCCTGAGCTACAAAGTGAGCTTAAGGCCAGCCTGAACTGCATAGTGAGACCCTGTCTCAAAAAGACAAAAAAAAAAAAAAAAAAGAAAGAAAGAAAAAATCAGGAATAGCAATCTTGTTCTCAGACAGTCTCAACTTCAAGAATGATCAAACAAAATAAAGATGGCCAGTATATTGGTTAGAAGAAAAATTCAAGAGAAAGAGGTAACACTAATAAATAATGTATGCACCAAACACGGAAGCTCCCAACTATATAAGACAAATCATAATGGACATGAAATATCTAATAACCAATACCACAATGTAATGTTAACAGGAAACCTTAATACTCCCTTATCCCAAGAAGATAGGTAAAGCAGAAAAAAAATTAGCAAAGAAGTAGCAGAACTGAACCAGAGTTTGGAGCGAATGTACTTAGCATACATATACACAGTGTTCCACACAAACACATCAGAATACATATTTTTTTCATCTAACATGGGTCATTTTCTACAATAGGCCACGCTTGTCCATAGTTCATGCTTAAGTCTATGCAACAAAACAGAAACTATCCCATGCATATTATCAGACCACAGGGCAATGCTAGTGGAAATAAATGACGACAGAAACCAGAAAAACACCCTAAATATGTGGAAATTAAACAACACCCTATTCAGCAATCAATGGGTCACAGATGAAATTAAACAAGAAATTCAACAATATCTACAATTCAATGATTTTTCAAGCACAACTTGGTGGAATTCATGGGATGCAAAGAAAGCAGTTCTCAGAAGGAAATTTAGAACTGTGAACTCACACATTTGGAAATAGAACAGGAACAAATAAACACCCTAATCCTGCACCTCCAACATCTGGAAAAGGAAGATCAAAACAAACCCAGAGCCAAAGCATGGGAAAAAATCATAAACATTAGAGAAGAAATTAATTCAATTGAGATGAAGAAAAGAGTTAAAATAATTAAAGAATCAAAAAGCTGGTTCTTTGAAAGATTAAATAAAATTGATAAACCCTAGCTAACCTCATCAAAAACAAGAAAACAAAAATTCAACTATTAGCAATAAGGAATGAAAAAGGTTAATCACCACAGACCCAGTGGAAATTCAGAAGAATACCAATAGCTACTTTGAGAATCTTTGCTCTCACAGAATAGAAGATACAGATGAAATGGACAGATTCCTAGAAATGTACAAATTACCAAAACTTAATCATTAATGTATAACACCTCTCAGTAAACCATTAACAGCCTGTGAAATACAAAATGTAATAAAAAACATACCAACAAAGGAAAGTCCAGGTCTTGATAGACTCACAGAATAAATTTATATGAGATATAATCTTATACTCCTCAAAATCTTCAATGAAATTGAAAAGGAAGCAGTCATCCCAAAATTATTCCTGGAGAGAAGTATTATACTGATATAGTATAACCAGTTAAAAAAAGAGAACTATGCACCAATCTCCCTCATGAACATAGATGCAAAAATCCTCAATAAAATCCTAGCAAATATAATACAGCAAATTGTCAAGAGGATTATACACCATGACCAGGTAGGATTCATCCCAGGGATGCAAGGATGGTTCAATACTTGCAAATCTATAAATATAATGCAATATATCAATAGAGCGAAAACTAAAAACCACATGATTATCTCAATTGAAGCAGGAAAGGCTTTTGACAAAGCCCAACACTCATTTATGTTTAAAATCCTGTAGAAAATTGGAATTGAAGGCCTCTTCTTCAATCTTATAAAAGGTATTAATGACAACACAACAGCTAACATAATTCTAAATGTAGAAAAATTGAAACCGGAGCCAGGGAGATGGCTCAGTGGAATAAGCACTTCCATGGCAAGCACAAGGGCCTGAGTTCAATCCCTGGTTCATGCCCCCCAAAACAAAAACTGAAACCTTTCACTCTTTGATCTGATACAAGACAAGGATGTCCTCTATCACCAGTCCTATTCAATGTATTTCTGTAATCATTAGCTAGAACTATTAGGCAAGATAGAGAAATAAAAGGAATAAAAATAGGTAAAGAAGAAGTTAAATTACCATTATTTGCAGATGACACGATACTTTACTTGGACGACCCAAAAAACTATACCAGGAAGCTACTAAAATTAACACACAAATCCAGTAGCATCACAGGATACAAAGTCAATACTGAAAAGTAATAACATTTCTCTACACAGATAACTAACATATTGGAAGGGAAATTAGAGAACCAATATCTTTTACATTAGCAAAATGAAATACCTTGGAATTCATTCAACTGAAGATGTCAAAGAACTTTCCAAGGAAAATTACAGTACTATGAAAAAAGATCATGCAAGATTTCAGAAAATGTGAAGATATTCCCTGCTCTTGGATAAGAAGAACCAACATTGTGAAGATGGTCATACTCCCAAAATTGTTGTACCAATTTAATGCAATCCTTATCAAACTATCACCAACATACCTCCCAGACATAGAGAAATCATTCCTAAAATTTATTTGGAACCAGAAAAGACCTAGGATAGCAACGGCAATCCTGGCCAACAAAGACAAAGCAGGAGGCATCACAATTCCTGACTTAAAATTATACTACATGCCTCCTGTGATAAAATCAGAATGGTACTGCCAACAAAATAGACCTGAGGATCATTGGAATAGATTAGAAGATGCAGAAGCCTCTACAAACACCCTGAGCCACCTTATATTTAACAAAGTGCCCAAATATGCTCACTGGATGAAAGATAGCCTCTTTAAAAATTGTGCTGGAAAAACTGAATCTCTATATGCCAAAAACTAAAACTTAATGAGGTCCAGCACCATACTCTAAGCTAATATCAAAATCGATTAACAATCTAAACATTAAAACAGAAACACTCAATCTCATGGAAAGAAAGTAGGAGGAACTCTGGAAGACATAGGGGTAGGCAAAGAGTTCATGAACAAAAAATCAAATTGCACAGGTAATACTTGAAAGAATTGGGTAACACTTGGACCTCCTCTTATTGAGAAGCTTTTCCACATCAAAAGAAATTACCAACAAAGTGAAAAGACAACCCGCAAATTTGGAAAAAATCTTGACTAATAATCATTCAGTCAAAGGTCTGCTCTCTAGAATTTATAAAGGACTAAAAAATATGGCCCCAAAATTTTGAGACTCAATCCAGAAATGGGCATCTGAGATGAGCACACTCTTTTCAGAGGAAAAAAAATAAAGAAGTGTATCAATATATGGAAAAATGCTCCACATCACTAGTTATCTATGAAATGCAAATTAAACACTGAGATACCATCTTACCCAAGAAAGAATGGCTATTATAAACAAATCAACTAACAACAAATGTTGCTGAGGCTGTGAGAAAAAGGAACTCTTCGCCACTGCTGATGGGAATGTAGACTGGTGCAATCATTATGGAAATCAATGTGAAGACTCCTTAAAACTCTAGGACTGGAAATCCCATTCAAGTTGGCTATCCCTCTCCTGAGAAATTCCCCAGAGGAACTGAAAACATCATATCATAGTGATATATGTGCACCTATGTTTATAACAGCACAATTTGTGCTAACCTAATCTTGGAAGCAACCAAGATGTCCATCCCCTGAGGGGATGGATGAAAAAGATGTGCTATTTTTTTTGGCTGAGCTAGGCATTGAACTCAGGCCCTTGTGTTTGTCAGGGAAGTACTAATTCCACTGAGGCATCTCCCCAGCCCCCAGATGTGATATTTTTATACAACAAAATATATTGCAGTTATAAAGGCTGATAAACTCGAAGCCTGCATGTTTAAGTGGATGCCATTGAAGATATACTCAAAAGCAAAACAAACCACACCCAAATTTGTAAATATCATTTGGGTCTGTATAAAACTCAAAAGAGGCTGGGAGGATGACTCAGTGAAATAAGCACTTCCCTGGCAAGCACAAGGGCCTGAGTTCAATCACTGGTTCTGCAAAAAAAAAAAAAAAAAATCTCAAAACAAGTAATAAAAATAGAAAGGTATAACACAATTAAAAGGAAAGCAAGAATTAACAATTAAAGAATGAAGAGAGGTCAAAGAAAAAAGCTAGGAAATATGACAGGGGCAAAGCCATCATTTATATGTGCAAGATGGGTGAGGCAATGATCCTGAGAGTCTTCAGCAGATTTTTGAAACTAGCAGTTAATTGGTAGGATTGTCACCCTTATTAACTGTATATGCTGATACCTATGAACTGCACTGAGTATAGCAATGTGTAATAAGGTCATGCTTGGAATGCCTGTCACTGTGGTCTTCTAAATACATATATATTGTCATGACATACCAATTACTTCCATACTGTCTCTCAAGTAAATGTTTGTTTAAAAAATTGGTAATAAATGATAACAAGAGACAAGAAGAAATAGTCACATGACTATCCTCCCACAGTGCTGTATATGGTTAGATTTCTAAACTTCTGTGTAAAGATATGTAATTGTTTATTCCTATTTTTAATTAGCTTTTTATTTTTTAAAGTTTTTTCTTTATATTCTATAGGGGCTTACAGTATCAATACCTGATGGAATATACCTGTTCCATGTTATACCTAAGATGCTTTATATTCAGACAGATAGTGAGGTTAAGCCCAACCACCTATCTTGTGGGTAATAACTATGAGCTTCTCTTCTGGGGGGTTAACAACTTAAGTTTGCAGACCAAAAATCAACAAAAAAGAAGGGCTACAAGGACAGCCAACATTTTGGCCCCAGCCTTTCAAGGTCAGTGAACACTCAGGACATAGGATAACCTGCCTATAACATCATGTAACTCAGTTGTGTCCCAAATTTTCTGATCAAGGAGATTATGGGGACACAGAGAAAAGTGATCGATGATGTAGAGTGTGCCTAATGAGAACCACCGAGAGAGAAAAACGTTCACTCAGCCTTTCACAGAGAGCAAATAAGTCAAGCAATGGCCATGACTCATCCACATGACAGTGACTAAGGATCTACAAACTGTGGTGCAGGATTTTAGGATAAATCCTGAGGGGATTTGATCCACCTTATCAGATACAAAAGTTACATTTCTCATTATATAGGTCTTGCTATATCTTGGTCTTAATCATCCAGCAGAAAAGTATAGAAATTCAGTATATAAAGTAAAGCCATATTAATATGCTGAGCTATAAATGGCTCAAGTCAACAACTTCTGACATTGCCAGTTCTATGACTGGACTATATGGAAATATTTTGCTGAATTTATGAACCTACAACATTTAAATGACAATGGGATACCCATCTCTGACAAAACTAAACAAAAGACAGGATACAAATGAGCAACCATTTTGTATTTTGTATCTGTATATTCAAAGTAGTTAGGATAGATATACAGCTACATTCTACTTAGTTAATGTAAGTATTATCATTTATTCACTTATCTGCTATAAAATTATTATGATTTTATGAAAAAATATTTATTGGGGAAGTTCACTTTTCCCGCACTCATATTTTCCTATCTTCTCAGACAGAACTGAGATACTTTGGCTAGCATGAGAAATCCTCTTTTCCCTAAAATCGGTAAAGAAGGAAATTTGATTAAATAATAACAATTGCAACAGCACATATTTTGAAAATATTAAGTCTTGTTTTGTCATTATATATTATTAACAAAAAATAATGAAAAATAGGGAAAACAAACAAGGCTGATATAGAAAATGGACTTGTATATGACACAAATTCATTGATAGTGTGAGTGACCAAAACATAGTTGATAATATTAATCCTGGAAAGATACATGAATCTCAGATCTCGTCATTGAGTAATAATTAACAACCTTATATATCAGTTTTGTTCATATCACAAAAAGTCATTTTTTTCCATTTTTATGTTAAAATATTAAAGATAAGGAACACAATCATTTAGGGAACTTCTAGAGTGTACAAGGGCCTGTAGTGTCACCCACGTGAGGGTGGAGTGGTACAGAATTTCAGCATGGCAAAATTATTTTCCTGCAATCAGTATTTTATCTGTGCTTCATCAGTATTTCTTTGTCATCTTACAATGACACATCCATAGATTCCAAAATACTTTGACACTTTTTATTAAGAAATACATAGCCTTTAAAATTCAAAGCAAAACTAAACCTCTCTTAAACTGACCTGGGCTTGAGCTGAGACCTAGGTACAGAGCACGGCAAGGGACGGTTTGGCTCTGAGCTCCCTTTCTGTGCTTTCTTCATTTTGTAGCTCCCTCTGGCTGCTGGAGTGAGTGAGACTGCAAAGCGGAAGAGTGTCTCAGGTATCCTCTTCGCTCCTGAGATCATCCCTTCTGTCTTTGCTTCTTAGTGATGTAGATTGTACCGTGCTGCACTACGGGTCACTAGGAAGCAACTGATTTTCATGTCCTTCAAAACAGCCACTGCTAACAAGATCTTCAAAACTAGGTCTCTTGGCTGGAGAGATAGCTCAGTGGCATACCCCCTGCCTGGCAAGTGCAAAGATCCTGAATTCAATTCCAGTGCCACCAAAAATAAAAAAAATATATAGTAAAAAATTAAAAAGAACTAAATCACTCATTTCCTACAAGTTTGGAGAGCATGAAGGGTTTGCTAGAACATTAACACTGGCACTTTTTAAATTTATTTTCTTTTTAAATATTGATATTGTAGATTGAATCTAGGTCCTTTCCAAGACTTATATATACAACTCTTTGAGAAAGAGTTCCTCTCATTTTCTAAGTTGTTTAGGCTGGGCTCAAACTTGCACCCCTCTACCTCAGTTTTCCAGAGTGCAGGGACTATAGCTGAGCACCACCAATCCCTACTTACACATAGCACTTTACATAAAAGATAAGCTCCAGGAACAATGTTTTTATTAATTTACTATACACTTGTGTCAACTTAATACTTCCATATAGTTGTATCTATGATTTCTCCTTTCTTTGCTTAAACCTATTGAACAATGACTTATATCAACTTTTACTGGTTCTATATTATCACAACAATGTAGATAATATTGTCAGTGAATGGTTACCCTTGCACATGAGAGTGTGTGTGTGTGTGTGTGTGTGTGTGTGTGTGTGTGTGTACACTGGGGATGAAGATAAGAATAACAAAACAACCCAAAATAATATTAGTCTATGTAGCCTTTCCATATCAGAACATGTTTCACTCTTCTAACTCAAAATTGCCTTCTAAAATATTAAATCCACTTAACATACAAGGAAAGCAAAGCTTCACTTGTACGCAAAATTCTGGTGTATTACCCCATCATTAGGAACAGTTTAGCTGCAAAATGTGTCTCATCTTACACTTAGTGTTGCTTTTTAAGAACTTAATTCTTTGAAACACCTGTTAGAAGCATGGTTTACAATTCTCTATGTTGTAATTTTCTCTTTTGGGTACTGTTTCACCCAACTGCTACTAATTAGAAAAACAAAGTGAATCTCTCTCATAGATACTGATCTCTGGAAAAGCCAAGGGAACATAAATACAAGAAACACCATAAGCCCTTCTAATTTTAAACCAAGAGGGACTCTATTCCCCTTGTCTGCAAACCACAGAAATGAAAAAAATATCACTAACCACAAGAGACATTTGTGTATAGATGTGAATGGAGGGCATAAGACAAATATTAATCTATGAAAGATGAGCCTATATTTTCTGAAATAATTTAAAAAGCCAAGTGTATTTGAATTAGTGCATTATAAATGTATCAGCCAAATAGGATGAAAAATATGGTTAAGTACCAAGAGCTACTAGAAATTTTCAAATATTATACAGAGATGAACATTCAATAAACACAGCAGACTGAAACAAGAATTGAAGAGCAAAGCAAAACTTGGCACCAGATAAATCTGTTCAATCAATCATTGGCTCATCTTTAATCATATTACATATACATACACATATGTGATTTATATAATCTGTGTATGTATATATGGCATCAATTGATTATAATTAATAAGAACATTAAAACTTTTGTATTATTTAAGAACTAATGAACTTCCAGCAAAAGAAATAGATATTTCTTGTGTTCTAAGTATTTTTATTTATTTTTTGTGGCACCAGGGATTGAACTTGGAACCTTGCACTTGCCAGGCAGGAATGTATGATGCTGAGCTATATCCCCAGCCCTTCTAAGTATGGTTAGAGGAAATAAGTCAAGATATACTAAAGTAATTTGACTATTTAGAAAGTAGCTAGTAGGTTAAATATGTAAAATACTTTCCTTTATTTTCTAAAATAGCAATTTCTTGACTGTCTACAGTGACAAGTATTTTACTAAGCACTATAGTTACTGAAGAAAAAGCAAACACGGATGATAAACCATATTCACAGATATTTCTAAATATCCTAAGAATCAGATCATATTATTCTTCTATCTGCCTAATCTTTTACTAGTTCAACTGTTTAGTTTCCAAAATAAAAGTCAGATTTTCAAGTCAAGCAGTGTACTTTGAACATAATAGAGTCCACACTTCTCACGGTTTTCCATAGTTTCATATATGCACATTCAACCACAATGCTAAATTATTAAAAAGAAAATTCTAGAAATAAAAAGTCACAAATACGGAAGCAAATGCCATTCTACATAGTGAGAAAATCTTTATGGATCCTGGCTCCCAGGCAAAATGTGAATCATCAGTTGAAGCATCAGATCCACACAGCTCATGCTCCCAATTCATTAGCCATCCAGCCATAGCTGTATAGTTATATGAATTATATTCATATAACTGTCATTTAACAAAGGCTTCAAAGTACACAGTAATGATACCGCAAGGACAGATATTCCAAGAAGTTGATTGGTGTTTCTCCTGTATGGAAAGAGTAAAAAGAAAGAGATCACATTACTATAGCTTTTATCACTCTCCATTGTCACTCTTCCTTACTATTATTAGTGCTGTTAATCTCATACTGTGCCTAACTAGTCAATCCAAATTTATCATAAAGATAAAGGTTCGAAAAACCATAGAAAGAATTCATTTACTATGACTCCATTAACAATTTTTCAACCTTCCAATTCAGTAAAAACCATATTTCAAAGTTTGAGTTTAGGTCCCACAAAAAACCCTAAATTCTTGATTTGTGGGGTAAATGAGGTCCGTTGGTTTTCTTAAATGAAAGATATTTGGAGGCATCATAGAAGTACCCAGAAAAATGGAAAAAGAGCTTTAAGAAAAGGTTATCGCTGCTTTTGTTAGGGTCCTAATCCTGGAAAGCAGTTACTGACACCCTGAAGAAATGGAAACCCAGGGCCAGCCAGATATCTCAAAGGACTAAAGCACCTACTTAGGCAGAGCACAGCTGCTGGGATTCAATACCTGGCCTGCTATGCTGGCCCTATCCCCGGGGCAAGCTAAAAGTATATTTTTGGACTAAGTGCTTGCTTGGGCAAGAGCAGGGACCAGGGTTCAATCCCCATTCCTGCATGCAGTGCAGGTCCCACCCCCAGGGCACACTGAGCCAGTGATGGAATCTACGCACGGTGGTGTATGCCTGTAATCCTAACGTTGGGCAGGCTGAAATAAGGGAGGTTCATCATGAGTCCAAGCTAAGTAGTGAGACCCTGTATCAAATGCATAAAAAAGTATATTTTAACTACTAGTTTTTCAGAAAGTTCTATTATTAGTCTTTTTGCCATAAAGACTAAATAATTCAGTTTTTTGATGTTAAAAGTATAATAGCTAATAATCCTGATTATTTATTTTTTTACTTAGTCTTGTTATGCTGTGCATTCCCTTCTTATTACAATGCCATAACATTACTAATATGTCACCAGCTTTGACTTAAAGTTGAAGAAACTGAGTCCCAATGAGATTGAGTCACAAAATTGCCCAATGTCAAATTAGTGATACCAATAAAAAATGGCTGGAGTTCTAGCATTTAGGTATCAACTCTCAGTGTGATGGTTGATACATTGTGTTGTCTAGAAGTCTAGAAGTTTAAGTAGCTCATCAGTTCTACATCCTAGGTTATAGAAGACATGATTTAACTGCTTTAGTATATTTATTGTGTTAATTTCAGAAGTTTAGAAGTTAAGTACTCCAGCAGAGACCCAGGACCCTTATTTTGTAAACATCCTCAGCCTGTGCAAGAGGAAGGCAGAGAGATGATATGAGAGCTGCACCCACCAAAGGACGGGTAGCCTTCTCATAAGGGAGGAAAAGAGGTTCATTGCCCACCCCTTGCTGCTGTTGTTGCCTTTTCTGTATTCTGATATGTTGAAGTGTTTCCTCTGTGCCTTTCCACCTTGCCTTGAAGCCAGTTGATCTTGGACTGAAACCTCTGCAAAACAGGAATTAAATAAACCTTCCCTACTTTACCTTTCAGTATTTTGTCCTAGTAATGAAAGAAAAATAACTAACACAGGTATGAATATCATATTGTGTCATCACCTAACCCTCATCATTTCTGAGAAGAAGGAAAGTGTATCTCTATTTGAGTAACTCCTCTTCAAAAGTACTATTCCACGTAATAACAGTCTTGTTCTGTCGAGTGACAAAGCAAAGCTTTTGTAAAAGAGTTGATTTGCTAATGTATTAGGAGAGGGAGTTGGATCCGTTGAAATGATTTCCTTGCAGGTAAACTAGCAAACTTGCTGTAAATCAGAGGTCTGCTTGTACTGTTCTGGCCAAGGTAGAAATCTGTAAAATCAGTAAAATCTGCTGCAAGAAAAATATGTTTCTATTTTCTTAAATACTGGTTAGACTAGAAGGCAATATGTTCTCAACATGCCCATGTCACGAAGGTTATGAAAGGAATTAGGATTTTATTTTGAAGCCATGTGATCAGAAACTCCATAATATGATCTGGTGGCTAATTTGGATGTGTCAGTGCTGCACAGATGGCAGGGAAAGTGTTTGGATCCTGATAAATCAGCTGCTGTTGTAGTATGGAGTACTGAAACCAAAAACTAAGCCTCCTCCATGTCTAAAGAAAATACTGGAAGAAGATAAAAGACCCTGTATACCTATAAAAGATCAGGGACATGACAGTGTGACCCTAGAATGAGATATAATAAAAGAGGCCTTCTACAGTAGGAACAGTATAAATAAAGGGGATTACGTGTTTACAATAGTTCTTTGAGAGAGAGAGATGATCCTCCTGTTGGCACAACATGAAGCTGATCTTAATCACTGTAATAGGGGACACAGACTCTTCGTGAAAGGAAAATTCTACAGCAGAACACTTAGAAGGAAATTTATTATTTTCTCTGTTTGACTAGAAGATCTCAAAAAAAGAAAAACCAAGTAACATGACTGTGGACTCTGGGTAATTGCTGTTTGATGAAAGAAAAGAGGATTTAGGTAAGGAGATGGGCTGAGGAAGAACTGTACAAATCCAACTCCTACAATATACAGCAAAGTTGCTTCCTTCTATAGAGTACCAAAATTCAAGGAGGATATTGTTGGGGACCGGGAAATCACATGAAATAACGATCCACAATCCTTAAACTTTCATTATCCCTATTATTGCTACATCACCATGAAAGCAAAACACTAAATCAGTGTGAAAATAAACTGACTTCTTACACGATTGCTTTTCTTCTTAAATTTAGCAAAATATAATGACATATGACCCCAAAATTAATAGTATTGCCATATTATTACCCCTATGGGTTTAAAATGTGTTTTCTTAAAAGAAATAAGCTTATATAGTGTTGAGTGGGTGTTACAAAAGAAATATGAAGTGATAGACTTATAAGAGATAGAGTCATATGAATAAATTAAAACTTATTTTCAAATAAAGATTATATGCTTTCAAAAGACTTTATGATTCTTATTTCACAGGTAAACAACTAACTTATTTTCCAGCATATAAACTCACAAAGTTGGTTATAATTATAATTATAGACTAATTGATATTTGCATAGAGAGCCATAACCAGAAAAAAATCACATAGCGATTTAAAAAATAAAGGAAGAAAACAAAATAAATTAGATGCTAATGAGCATTATAGTATCGACTTAGACATTTCCTTTGAAGTTTACAATTCCACATTTAATCTTGGACAAGAGTTACTGAATTTGGCTGCACAACAAAACTGAAACTACAAATTCCATTTCATCCCGCCATTCCCCTTCTAAGCATCTTCTCAAAAGTGTGAATGACATCATATTACAGGGATACACACTTCCCTATATTTGTAGCATCACAATTCATCATAGCTAAATCTTGGAAGCAGCCTATGCATCCATTATCAGGAGCAAAGATGTGGTACTTAGATATAATGGAATACTACACTGTCATAAAATGTATAAACCTTAGTTTTTTGTAGGAAAATGAATGAGCCTTGAGACCACAAGTGTTAAGTGAAAAAAAAGTCAGATACATGATCTTAAATATGAAATAGATTCTCTTGTATAAGAAACTCAAATTGTAAATAGAGAAAAATAAAGGAGAGCGATAGGAAGTCAGGAGATAGATTTTTCTCAAATGAGGGTATTAACAGAGGCATTGGGAGAGAAAGAGACAGGGAAAGGAATGGGGAATGAAGTGAAGATGTGTTGTGTCCTACATCTACCTACTCCACATAAAGAAATTACCACTATGCATTGGAAACATATACTACTACTACTACTAATAATAATAACAACATAGGTTCTGACACTAGCTGACCTCCAAAATCACTAATGTATGACTAAAATTATTTTATCACTCTTATGTAATATTAGATATGCCAAGTCTGAGTCAATAATATAGAGCTAAAAGGGAGCTATTTTCTTTTAAATACAATGCATCAAGGAACTGCTAAAATGCTACCTTGTGCTGGATATATGAAGTGTGGGTGCTGCTGATAAATTTCTGTGCAAATTTACACATCACAATTACTTCTGCTTTTGAGCTTTTTAAATCGGGTGTTCAAAGTAGGTCATTTCTTAATGAAGTAAAAATGGCTGAAACATCACTACTAAATAAATTATGCACTAACAAAATTTTCTCAGTTACTATTTTAGCTCCCAATTAGGACACAGGTGTTTGTAAAAGTAAGGGAAAGTTACTATCTCAGTCCATTCACTAGTCCATTTCCTGTAAAGCAATTTTATATGTAATTGTGACATCAATATAGTTTTAATGATGATTCTGAGGTTTATGGTGCATTTTTACTTCACTTAGTAAATAAGGAGGAAATTGCGCTCCTCTTTTCATGCTAATAATCAGAATTAGCATTGCTTAGTATGATAGCTAAATCTTTTTAAAAAATGCTGAACATGGCTTTGGGATTCATTGACTTTAAAACCTAATTAAGAAAAATTAGGCACATTATTTATTGTCAAATTTATAAAATGAAGCAAAATGAATTTCAGTTTGTAAAAAGTTAATTTAGGCCATTAATCTAATCCTATTTGGAACATAAACTTTTACAATGTCCCTCAAACTCATTCCATGAACTACAATATATTACCAAATTAAAACTCATTAAAGAGCTCTGGTGAGTGGCACCAGAAGAGAGAAACTCAGCCTCTGCCTTGGCCCCAAATTACAGGAGCCAAGTTGAGCCTTCAGAGCTTCCTGAGCATCACTGAGCATGTGAAAGGGGAGAAGCTCCACCCCCTATACCTAGCATCACAGGAACAATGGTGAACATCTGTATCCTGAGGAATTTCAGAGAGCTGTTTGGGAGGGGAGAAACTCCAAAGCCACAGCCACCACAGGAGTGACAGTGCACCACAGGAGCCATGGAGGGCCACACAGGAGGTGAGAGATCTCATCCACCACCCTTCTTCCACCCAAGGAGCCTAGTGTAAAGGAAGTATCAGGCTTCCTACACTGAAGGTCTGGCAGTATGCAGGAGTGCTTGGAACACAACATCTATCTTGTTTGGAGGACCCAGGGTAAATCCACTGCATCATGGGGAAAAGGTTGCATGTAAGCTCCCAATTTATGATAGGTTCTGTCTTATAACTATTGACTTTCATGTTATGGTCCAAAGTACAAAATCAATAGCCACCACAACTGGTCAGTTTCTAAGTTGTGCTTATTAATTGTACTACTGCAGTTAAGATATTATGTCTAAAGATATATTTTCATACCTTGAAGACAGCACTGCAGCTAGCAAGCTCAAAAGGAAGTATCACTTAAAAATAACAAGGAACCTGGAAATAACAATTAGACATCTACAAGATGATGCAAGTAGAAACAAGACTGATAGGTGTCAACAAAATAGCAGAGTCAACCGAAATGACATAAAAAAAATTATATGCAGAATAAAAGCAGGAAGTGTCTGAAGCATAGGTAAAGAAACTCACATACAGTTAATGAGGCTTATAGAGCTTCAGTTAGCCATAACCAAAATAAACCTACACTCAGACACATAATCAAGACACAGAAATTCAACAAAGAACAGCATACTAAAAGTTGTAGAGAGGGCCAGGGAGACAACTCAGTAGCATAAATTCCTGCCTGGCAAGCATAGGGTTCTGGATACAATCT
>PVKA01005802.1:0-42075 GCA_004027165.1 Ctenomys sociabilis
AAAAAAAAAAAAAAAAAAAAAAAAAAAAAAAAAAAAAAAAAAAAAAAAAAAAAAAAAAAAAAAAAAAAAAAAAAAAAAAAAAAAAAAAAAAAAAAAAAAAAAAAAAAAAAAAAAAAAAAAAAAAAAAAAAAAAAAAAAAAAAAAAAAAAAAAAAAAAAAAAAAAAAAAAAAAAAAAAAAAAAAAAAAAAAAAAAGATCACATTCAAAGGAAAACCCATCAGAATTATGGCCAAATTCTCTTCACAAACCATGAATGCAACAAGTACATGAGGCAGAGAATTTCAAGTCTTCTATGAAAGCAACTTCCAGCATGGAATATTATAGCTGGCAAAAATCTTTGTCAAGTATGACAGAAGAATAAATAAAGAATTTCATGATACAAAGCCACCCCTACACAGGCTACTGAAAGATAATGTAGAGAGGAAGGAAAATGATCAGAACTCTATGAATGAGAACAAAGGGAACCAACTAAGTAGGAAAAACAATTAAACACAGGACAAGAAAGAGTAAACAATAGTAGGTAAATAACGTGTGAAACATAAGTCAATGCATCTCAATTATAACCATCATATAAATGGACTTGATTCACCAATTAAGAGAAATTGACTAGCACAGTGGATTAGGAAACAAAATCCAACAATATTCTGTGTACAGAAACACACTTAACTGATAAAGAAATTCATAGGCTGAAAGTCAAAAGGTAGAAAACAATACTACATGCCCAAGCACCTCAGAAAAAGCAGGGGTAGCAATCCTGTTTTCAGACAGTCTCAACTTCAAAGCAAAAATGATAAACAAAATAAAGAAGGCCACTATATACTGGTTAGGGAATAAATTCAACAGGAATAGATAACACTCATAAATATATACACACCACACATGGAGCACACAACCATATAAGACAAATCTCAATGCACATGAAAAATCTAATATCCAATACCACAGTCTTAACAGGAGACATTAACAGTCCTTTATCCCCAAAAGATAGGTCAAGCAGACAAAAAATTAGCAAAGAAATTATAGAACTGAACAAGACTTTGGAATAAATGGTCATAGTGGACATATAGAGTTCTAGAATGGTAAAAATTACCACCTCAAAACAGCTGAATACACATTTTTTCAGCTGTACATGGGTCACTTTCTGAAATAAAAGTCATACCATTCCATAGCTCATGCTTAAGTATATGCAAAAAACTGTCTCATTGCTATTTCTTTCTCAATAAAATTATGGGAAAAATAATTCCTCAGACATAGGATTTCTATTGAAATTACATAAAGAATGAATAAATGTTGCCCTCCAATTTAACGACACAATCCAAAACTGAGCATATGAGACAAACACACATTTCTCAGAGGAAGAAATACAAATGACAAATACATGAGGCCATGGAGATGGCTCAGTGGCATAAGTGCTTGCCTGGCAAGTACATTGTCCTGAGTTCTATCCAACTTCTGCCACAAAAAAGTAAATACACGAAAAATGTTCCATAGCATAGGCCATTCAAGTAGTGCAAATTAATACTATATTTAAATACCATCTCACCACAGAAAGAATGGCTATCATGAAGAAATCAACTAAAAATAAGTGATAGAGTGGTTGTTAGGGAAAGGAAAAAAATTACCCTTCCATATTGGAATGTAAACTGGAACAAACATTATTCAAATAATTGTGGAGACTTCTCAAACAACTGGATTTGGAAATCTCATTCAATTCAGCTATTCCTCTTCTGTGTATTTTCCCAAAAGTACTGAATACATCATAGCATAGTGATATATTTGCACACATGTTTATAGCAGCACAATTTGTTTTAGACAAATCTTGGAAACAAACAAAATGGCCTTCACTTGAGGAATGGATGAAAATATGTGATATTATTATATAGTGGATTACTACTCAGTTATAAAGAAAGACAAACTCGAATCCTTTATAAGTAAGGGGATGCAACTAGAGGCTATACTCATAAGTGAAATAAATCTAACCTACCTGTACAAATATCATATTATCACTTCAGTGTAAGAACCTTAAAGAATAAATAAAATCTGAAATGTATAATAGATATAGTAAAAGAGAAAATAAATTGAACTTTAGAATTATGTAGTAAAGATGAGAGAAAGGAGAAATGATAAGAGACAAGGAAGGAGGGAAAATATACAAGTAAATGTACAGGATGGCTGAGATGATTGTATTCATAATTTCCATCATTTTTTAAAATAACAGTTAATGTTTAGAATTTTCATTTTGACTAACTCTGTGTGGTGATATCTGCAAGCTTGGAGTCCACATGGAGAACAGCAATGTGTAATACAAAACCCATGGTTGAATGCCTCTCATATTGCTCTTCTAAATGTGTATCTTTTCAACTATTGCACTCTCTTTAAAATACACTAAAACAAACAGAAGGAAAACAGTACAAAAAATGAAAATCCAAATTTGTGTCATGTCTATTACCGTAACTTATCTGTTTATATATATTTTTTTATCCTATTGGACTTTGAAATAGTTAAAAATAAAACTGTATTATTTATTTACAAAGCCTTAATAATTAGCAAGAGTTTTGAGCAATAATACAAGCTCAAGCAACTGAATAAAAGGATAAATAGAGGTGCTGCTGATGTAGTCAATGGTGGAGAATTTGCTGAGCACATGTGAAGTACTGGCTTTGATCCAAACTATCATGGAAGAACAGATGACTACGTATTTGTGAAGTGACTCTCTTTATAGCAGAAAGAACGAATAAACAAATGAACTGTATATAGTAACATCGGATTCATTGACAAATAGCACTTAAAGAACTCCTTAGGACATCAACTATGGGACCCCATCTATGTTTTGAGTATTCATTAGCATAAGAGAGGAAATTCAGGTAAAGCACTATCACTTTACATTTAGAGGTGGAATATCTGATGAAGACTACAGAATGATATTAATTATGCATGGGTATAATGAAGTACATTTTGTCCTAAGCTGCATCAAAAGCAAGTCACTGTGAAATGAACTGAATGATTTAACAACACCCAATGAATAAAAAGTCCTCTTTAGCTTAAAGGTCTTTAGGACAGCTTTAATTTGATTTCTGTTTTGTTGTGCAATCTTCATTTTATGGTCTTTAGCTCTGCTTATTACAAATGTAATTTTTAAGGGTCAAATTAATTTAATCTCACTTTGGCTTTGGGATGCTTGAATGCAAGGTTGTGAAAACCACTAGCTTAAAACAGGTGCTCTGTATAACTTTCTGCCAAGCTTGTTGAAGTCATTAGGAAATGTACAGAAAACATTATGATAAAATTTCTGGCTATTCCACGTACCACTTCAGCACTAGAGTGTGACATTGTACATTGTCTTTCCTCACTATCCATTCTTCATGCCTATAAGTCTTGCCTGACCTTTTCCTATCTCTCAATATCATTTACATATAAGGAAAAATTCAAACTTACTGTTGCTTTTGATACCTTTTCTTATTTTCTCATTTAAATTTAACCTCTTCTAAGACTTGGACTTCGAATCAAGTTGTTTTTATCTTGGACACAGTTCTGGTTTATATCTAAAATGTCCTCCGAAATCCTGATAGGTTCATATATGAGGCTTGTGGAGGTGTTTGGATCATGGGGGTGAGTGGGATATTTGTTGAATTAGACAAATGATGGATTTATATTTATAGCTAAAGGAATATTTGCAGGATTATCCAAGACTGGAGCATGTGTGTCACTGGGGTAGGTGTGGATTACCCCACAAGGGAAAGAAAGGTATACTTTCTTCCCGCCTTCTTTGATCTCTTTCTATTTTTCTTTGCTATGCCTTCCTGCCTTGAAGACTGCACAAATCGTGAGCCACAGGTCACCTTTCATCCTGTAACTTATGAGTGTTGGGCATTGTGTCTCAGTGAGAATCATACCTGGTCATGGTGTATGATCTTCTTGATGACTTGCTGTAGTCTATTTGCTAGGATTTTATTGAGGATTTTTGCATCTATGTTCATAAAGGAGATTGGCCTGTAGTTCTTCTTTTCAGTTGTGTCTTTCTCTGGTTTTGGAATCAGTATAATACTTGCCTCCAGAAATGTCTGACTCCAGAATTAACTGGAGAAGGCTAAGATAAAAATATTGATCCTATTAATTTTTTACTTCATGACAACAGTAAAATTAGTAATTTGATTTTAAATAAAATGGACTATCAGGGCCAGGGAGATAGCTCAGTAGAATAAGCATCTGCCTGGCAAGTGCAAAGTCTTGAGTTCAATCCCCAGCACCACAAGAAAGTGCACTATCATACACAATATAATGTTGTGCAAACTGGATGGGTAGGTAGAATTATGCAAAGTATGTGAAACAATGAAGATAGAAAAAGAAGGCATAGTTTTTGTACCACGGATATTATGACTTAACTGATAAAAGAAGAGAACATAGTGATAAATAATAAGCAAAATTTAATAAGTGTATAAATGACCTGTGAAGGCTGTAATGTGCGAATCAAACGAAACAGGGAAAGCCATTTGGAAAGCCTAACCTGGGTAACAGGAACAGGCAAGATTTTCTCATACTGGTCACTTCTCTATTCCCAATGCATTAATTATAGGCTTATTTTCCCACACTACACACTTATTTTCAAATCTACACAGTAACTTTCTTATTATTTTTTCATTTGATTTTACTGATTTCTGAGACTGCTGCATAGGCTCAAACTCAAGTAAACTGCTACCTCAGCATGGCATCACAACATGTTGTGATATATATTGACTCTCTGTCAAACATCAAACTGATCTTTTAAATGGCTGTGATGACTTGTAAATTAGTGTTTAATGCAGGTCTAGTTTTATTGCATGATAGCTAGTCTTGTTTCCTATAATGAACTACACATGTTTTCTAGAACAAAGTGAGACATTGCATAAATTGAAGAGAATCTAACTTCCTCTCACATTGATTTTCATCCTGGTTACAGATAAAACACCATTCACCTGCCAGAGACAATATCCAGTAAGCAACAATTCATGGACAGGTGGAGATATTTTCTATTTGAATTTGTGCTATTGCACTGGGACAATGGCCTAAAAGATTAAAATGTGTAGTCGAAAGAACATGTATTTAGAGCAAGAGGTTGTTTAAAGTGAACATTGTACGTAAGAAGTTAGGGAGCATATACTAATTCCTCCGAGCTTTACTAAAATATAATCTATTTTTTGACTGATGACTTCTTTGTACATTATGTTCTCATGCCAGTCTAAAGACTATTCATGAAGTCTACAAATGTATTTTCTTCATGAATGCTATTCCCTCTACCTTGAATACTTTAAACTGAACTCTGCCTTCATTTTTTTGCACTAACCACTAAATCTTTACTGAACTATTATAACATTGATACAGTATTAGTAATTCTAGAGATATATAGAATAAAGATAATTCAATGATATAGTTTGAAGATGGGATATGGATGAGGGTATGAAGGGCAGGGTTAGGGAAGGGGGGGTGGGAAGGTTGCTGACAGGGGCATCAATACTGCTCTAATGTCCATGAATATTTACCATCCAATTTAGTCAAACTTATTTTAGCAACATGAACTTTGCCTTCTAACTCCTTATTTTTCTTGCCTGACTCATTAAGAAATCTTTATGTATTTCCTACGATTATGTTTGATACACATATTATAAACTTAATATGTGTAACACTCCTTTGAAGTACATGAAATAGTTACAACTTTAGTTTTGCCTACAATTATTTTATAAATTAATGTGGTTTATGCCAATTATTCTGTAAGAGCAGGAGAACAGGAACCTGCATATATAGAAACCATAAACACAGCTCACCATTTGTGTATAATGACTTGTTGATTGAGATGCAATTTTATAATTAGATTGTCTTAAAGATAAAAGCATATCCTATAATTTAGAAAAAAATCTATGCACATGCTTGTAAAGTTTTCCTTATAAAAATAATGGCAAGTTAGTAGGAATGGAAGTTTATTTGCTTGATAGTAACAGTGAAGAATTATTATAATACCATGTATCATAATGTGCTTTAAGAAAAATTATTTATGCTATGGCTTACTATTCTGTATTGCATTATATGAAATTATCAATATAATATTTCATATCTATTTAATATTTACAATTTCATAATAAAGTTCTATAACTCCAGAAATATAGATTTCATATTAGTTGTGATTCTCCATATAAATGATAGATAGATAGATAGATAGATATAGATATAGATTCATATAGGCATGCATACATATCTATAAATGTAGATATGAGCAGGAATTTCTCAGAGAAATTTGCTCATATATTTATGGAACCTGAGAAGTTTCTCAATAGCAAGTTTCTCAATTAGAAAGCTAAAGATGCTGAGATGCTGGTATTGTGGTTCAATCCAAGTTGAAAGCCTCAAGACCACAGAAGCTTATGCCTAGTGTATCCCTCAGTCAGAGACTTTAAAAGCTGACACACAATACTGTAAACCCCAATGCAAAGGTTAGGCAGCCTGGAGTTCTCACATCCAAGGATAAGAAAAGTAGACTTTGACAGCTGGAGAGAAATGAAAAAAAAAAAATCATTCACTGTTCCACTGATCATTTCTTCTATCTGGGCACTTAAGCCATTAGAAGGTGCAATCTTATGTTATGTGAGAGTGAGTCTTCCCTACTTACTCTGCTGCTTACATGCCAAAGTTGTCTGGAAGCACAACCAGAGCCACACCCAAAAATGTTTTTTTTCCAAATCTCTAATTATTCCTTCAGTCATTTATATTTACACTTAAAATGAATAATAACAACTATTTATTTTAACTTCCTGTCAGTATTTGGAATCTTGAAAAAAATCAAACAGGACTAATATTTACAGACAATGAAACATTTTCAGTAGCCTCTCCAAATAAATTGGCATCACTTTAAATTAATACCTAAATTCAAATATTGCAATCAGAAAGAGTCAAAAGAAGGTATGAAAATTAAACTACTGAACGTAAACCATCTTTTTTCACTCTGCTTGAGGATAGAGTCTAATTTATTCATAAAGGTAACTAACACACCTAGAAAAATTAATGGGAAAAAATGTACCCTTTTCTTGTGTCCCTACTACTAATAATTGATATGTCAAAACATGTAAGTCAAATAATTCATGGACTGGAAGACCAATAATACTGATAGCTATGTAGTCTTCGTTTTGCTAATAAGTAACTTACAATCTTTTACAAACTACTTAAATTTTGTATTCCTATTTTTTATATTTGTCAAATTTGGTTAATCTATTCCTGCCTTTTAAATCTAATCACGTATTTGTGAAGAATATATGAAATTGCAAATAGAAATATTTTGATGTGAGAAATATCATTCAAATGTAAGTATGATGAAAGGTCTATACTACATGTATTATAATGTATGACTATTCAACAGAGTGCTAATTTAAAAAAAATGAACCAACTTAATTTTCACTCTCTTGAAACACAGTACATATAGGCTACCTTGCATAATTATCATTTTATCCATCAGCAAGTCTTCTTGTAGCATTGAAAGGACGCTATAAATCTCTCTGTCCTTTCTTGCTCTACTTGCTGAATCAGCCTTTGTGAAAGCATCCCCTCCAGTGTGTAATATTTTGAAGAAACTTGAAAGAAAACTCTGATCACCAAATGCTGATTCAGCTAAATGCATGAGGCAGCAAAGATGTATTTGGAACATTTCTTTGGCAGGAATCTTGTCTGGCTGATTTTATACAAAGGGGAAGGTACCAGTTGGTCAAAGAAAGTGTACTGCTTACAAATAAACATATACGATTTTGAATTTGAATACACCTTGTGTGTGCAGGAAAAAAAGCACATTAGCATGTTTTAAAGACACCGTGTGTATTAAAATAGACCATACTTATTTTATGGCACCTATTAATCCTCTTCTCTTTTCCTTATTCCTCTCTACACAATACAACAGGTTCTAGAAGATATAATCTACAATGTGGTATGTTGTGCTGCCACAGGATGTGAAAGAAAGCATCTTTTTCTATAGTTCATAAAAAGACATCGAAATTTTTCATATGCATGACTGAAGACACACAATTCTTCCTAGTATAAAATAAATATACTCTGAGAGCTTTACCCATGCATGTAAAGCTTCAATTGGCACTGCCTCAAAATGTGGTGATTCTATTCTTTAACAACAGAGAGCTCTCCTGGATCTTGTTCTCACTTACCAGCTGTGAGTAGAAGTCATTTTAAAGTATTATCTTTAAAAGGCACAAAAATGTGACAGGAAAACATGTGCCATTAATGGGTGATAGATTGTTAATTGTGATGCTGTGATCTGAATGATTCTTGAAACAAGCTGGTAAGAGAAAGTCACACAAATTAATTAGATACCACACATGGATTTCTTGCATTCATCCTAAAGCCAGAGATATTTATCATTTTTATAGCAAAACAACAAATTCAGGGCAGTTAATCGTTAATACAGACTAATATAATTTTTCAATTAGTGTCAAAACTTAACTTTTCTACTTGTAACAAGTTGAAGAAAAAAAAATTTTACTCCAAAGTGATATGCCTTTCCTTTTCAACTTTTTTTCATGTAAAAGGTAAACAAACATTGAAGGTAATTTAATGAAAAATTAGAAAAGCTTGAGAAGGTGCATACTGTTTTGAAGTAAAATTTAGTATTCATCAAATATGGGTAATATTTCTATTGACTTGATTTCCACACAAAGTTCCAAAATCAACCAATGTCTGGAATATGCAAGAGCTTATAGCACACTTGATTGTCCATCATTTCATTGCTATTCTTGTATTTCTACGAAGCCTGACGACTAGAGAAAGAGAATACAGAGGTTTTTCAAAAGTCTTAATTTGGGGAATTTATTTCATTCTGACCTTAATATATATTTTCATTTCCAGAAGTTTATAGAAGCAACTTAGATGAAGTCCAGCTGGAAGGACAGCGCTAATTCCTTCTTAGGCATATTTGGATGCTTTCAAATCCATTCTTAATGTTATATGTTTGTAACCAGCACATTCAGGGGCTGCTTTGAATATTTCTATATTACTTTTGTTTCTCATTCATCCCCACCTTTAATCTGGGCTTTATCAATAAGGTCCTTATCACATGATTACAATTCCTTAGCTGTATCATATAATAAAACCCCGCATCTTTTTCTCCACTATGTCATCTCAAATCAAAATTTTCTAATTGTATCTCCCAATTCCTTCACCACTGATCTAGATTATGGCAATATTATATTAGAAATCAATAATATAACTTATGCAAAGATTGCTAATACAAAATACAGGTTTATGCATTTTCTTTCACAGGAATATTATATTCAAACAAGATATCTCAGTGAAATTAACTCCTAATCATAAAATCTGTTTCTTTTCAGTTTAGGAAGATTATGCCAATCAAAAAGTAAAACCTGATTTTGCCCCCCCCACACCAAGCCAGAGTGACTGGCCTGAGACAGAGGGGCTAACTCTGGAAACCTCCTCCATCCCACCCCCAAGCCCTCCAAGTGAGTGGGAATTTGCACAACTGGGCCGGCTTCCCAGATCAATGAGTGTGTGGTGAGTCTGAGGAAGACCCTTTGGCTTCTTCCCGCATGTGAATTGCTACCAGCATCCCTGCGCCCAAGTGCTGCAAGCAAGTGACCAGCCTGAAACCTCAGGGCCCACTCACCAGCAACTCTCCGAATCCCCTTCCCCAAAGCCAGCCTAGCGAGTAAGAATTTCCCCGACACCCTGGGCATCAAATATCAGTGAGTTTGTGGTGAGTCTCAAGGAGAGCTTTTGCTTCTCCCTGTGGGCTCTGCACCATCCAGACCCTCAGGCCCCAAGACATGCTAGGCTGAGACCTGCCTGAGAAATCCAAGACATACCTGCCTGGAAACTCCACGGAGCAACTGCCCCGAAACCTGCCACAGGAGTGAGCAATTTTGTGACATGCTTGGGACTCAATCCACCTCTGCCCAGACTGGTGCGTGTGAGGGAGGGTTTCTGAGCTCCCCAGTGCTCCCCTAAACAGAGACCCAACAGAGGGGAACCACAGGAACTGCAGGAAAACGGAACTGAACACAGCAGCTAGATCTAGGCAAGGCATAACTGGATAATCTCAAACTTAATAGACTGGCACCCGAATCTCATTATGGGCTAAGGCTATAGCTACAACAAATTTCTAGACAAAAGGTCAGAGGTCAGTATAATACACAATGACAAAGACAAGAAAAAAATGCAACCTCAATTCTCAAGTCAACCAATAGGTGCAGAGGACACGACCTCAGGTGAAATGAATGAATTAATAGAGATGGCAGCAAGGAAACAACAGCAGAAAGGTCATGTGGAACACAAAGCAGAAATAATTTCCAACATCACAGAAGAATTCTTTGAAATCATACCATCAGAAATAGAGAAACGATTCCGAAAATATACAGAGGAAACCCAAATTGGAAGAAACTCTGCAGAAAAAGAATTAATAACTACCTCTAAAGAAGACATGGATTAAAAAATAGAGATCAGAAATATGACGGATTTCTGGAATGAGCAAAACAGAAAAAAATATAACGCATGAAGCAGAGTCAAAGAGATATAGAACTGATAATATCAATCATGAGTCTACACAACCATCTGAGAGAAAGTGAAGACAGAGTTTCAGATTTTGAAAATGCTGGTGCAGCTAGTGAAAAGGTGAGAAAGGATCTCTTATAAACAACAAAAATGCAGGAAAAAGCACTCCATCACTTGCAAGCTGATGAAAGAATGAACAATGTGAGATTAATTGGCATTAATGAGAATGAAGTAGTCAATACAAATGATATAAAAAGAATATAGACAGAAGTAATCACAGAAAACTGCCCAAATATGAGGAAACCAACGAACATTCAGGTATTGGTTAGGGTAGAAAATCAAGAGCAAGTGGTAACAGTTATAATGATCCATGCAGGAAACACAGGAGCACCCAAATATGTAAGACAATTCCTACTGGGCATGAAAAACATTATATCTCAGACTACAATCTTGACAGGTGACCATAACACCCCCTTATCTCAAAAAGATAGGGCAACCAGGCAAAAAATTAGCAAAGTAGCAGCAGAACTGAACCAGAGCTTAGAACAAATGGACCTGGTGGACATATACACAGTGCTTCACACAACCATAGCTGAATACACATTATTTTCAGCTGCACATGGGCCATTTTCCAAAATAGATCACATACTAGTCCAAAAGCCATACTTAAGTATTTGCAAGCAAACAGAAATCATACCAAGCATATTATCTGACCACAGTGCAATGAAACTGGAACTAAAAGACAAAACAAACCAGCAAAACCTGCTAAATTCATGGAAATTAAACAACACCCCACTCAACAATCAATGTGTCATGGAGGAAATTAATGAAATACAACAATATCTACAATTTAATGAAAATTCAACCACAGCTTACTGGAATCTATGGGATGCTATGAAAGCAGTTCTTAGAGGGAAAATCAAAGTTATGAACTGACACATTAGGAAAACAGAATGGGAACAAATAAATACCGTAATGTTACACCTCCAAAGTCTAGAAAAAGAAGAGCAAACAAAACTCAGAGCGCAAAGATGGGAAGAAATCATAAAAATTAGAGCAGAACTTAATTCAAATGAGATGAAGAAAACATTTCAAAGAATCCGCAAATCAAAAAGTTGGTTCTTTGAAAGACTAAATGAAGTTGGTAAACCTCTAGCAAACCTCATCAAAAGGAAGAAAGAAAAAATTCAAATACAAGCAATAAGAAATGAAAAAGGTGAAATCACCATAGACCCAGTGGAAATTCAGAAGATTAGCAATAGCTACTTTGAGAATCTTTATGCTAACAGAATAGAAAACACAGATGAAATTGACAATTCCTAGAAGGATACAAATTACAGAAACTAAAACATGAAGATGTAACAACTCTCAAGAAACAAATAAAAGCCAGTGAAATACAAAACATTAAAGCCTACCAACAAAAAAATTTCCATGTCCTGATGGATTCACAGCTGAATTCTACAAGAAATTTAGAAAATATATAATCTCTGCACTCCTCAAACTCTTCAATGAAACAGAAAAGGAAGCAGTCCTCCCAAAATCATTTCTAGAGGCAAGTATTATATTGATTCCAAAACTCTGGAAAGACACAACTAAAAAGGAGAATGACAGGCCAATCTCCCTCATGAACATAGATGAAAAATCCTCAATTAAATCCTAGCAAATAGACTATAGCAAATCATCAAGAAGATCATACAACATGACTAGGTAGAATACATCCCCAGGAATACACTATAATAATAGACTGAAATCTAACTACCACATGATCATCTCAATTGATGCAGAAAAAAGCTTTTGAGAAAGGCTAACATTCATTCATGTTCAAAGTCCTACAGAAAATTGGAATAGATGGACTCCACCTTAACGTGATAAAAGCCATTAAGGCAACCCAAAAGTTCATATAATCCTAAATGGGGAAAAACTGAAATCTTTTACTCTTAAATCAGGTACAAGACAAGGATGTCCTCTATCACCCCCCCCCATTCAATATAATCTTGGAATAATTAGCAACAGCCATTACAAAACAGGAAAAAATAAAAGAATATGAATAGGTAAAGAACAAGTTAAATTATCACTGTTTGAGGATGACATGATAATTCACTTGGAAGACCCAAAAATGCCACCAAGAACCTACTAGAGCTGATACGGAAATTCTGCAGCATTAGGACACAAAGTCAATACTCAAAAGTGAATAGCATTCCTCTACACAGAAAACAAGCACATTGAAAGTGGAACAATGGAAACACTACGTATTACAATAGCACTGCTGAAAAGGAAATACCTTGGAATTCATTTAACCAAGGAAGTCAAAGATCTTTTCACAGAAAATCACAACATCGAGAAAATAGAATTTAGAAGATTTCAAAAAATGGAAAAAATATTCCATTCTCCTGGATAGGAAGAACCAACATCATGAATATGGACATACTCCCAAAATTGCTATACAAATTTAATGCACTCCCTATCAAACTGCCACCAACATACCTCCCAGACCTAGAGAAATCATTCCTAAAATTTATTTGGAAACACAAAAGATTTAAAATAGCAAAAGCTATCTTGGCCAATAAAGAGAAGGCAGGAGGCATCACAGTTCCTGACTTGAAATTATACTACAAACCACTGTGATAAAATCAACATGGTATTGGCAAAGAAATAGGCCTGAGGATCAATGGAATATATTAGAAGTTGCAGAGATATCTACAAACACACTCAGCCATCTGATTTTCGTCAAAGGGGCAAAACAAGGTTACTGGAAGAAAGATAGCTTCTTTAACAAATGGTGCTGGAAAACATGGCTATCTACATGCCGAAAACTAAACCTTGACCAAGCTGTATCACCATGCACTAAGCTAAAGTCAAAGAGGATTAAAGGTCTAAACATTGAAACAGAAAAAATCTATCTCCTGGAAGAGAAAGTAGGAGGAACCTTTGAAGACATGGGGGTAGGTAAAGAGTTAATGAACAAACATATATTTGCACAGGAAACCCTTGAAACAATCAACAACTTGGATGAATTCTTCTTGAGGAGTTTCTGCACATCAAGAGATATTGTCAACAAGGTGAAAACGTAATTCACAAATTTTGAAAATTTTCTAACTAATAAACAGTCAGACAAACGTGATGTGCTATGTAGAATATCTAAAGAAATAAGGTATAACAGAGCCCTTAAATTTAAAGACCCAATTCAGAAATGGGCATCTGAGAAGAATACACACTTCTCAGGGGATGAAATTAAAGAAGCAAATAAATATATGAAAAAATGCTCCACCTTTCTAGCCATTTGTGAAATGCAAATAAAAATAACACTGAGACACCGTCTTACTCCAGAAAGAATGGCTATCATAAGGAAGTCAATGAACAACAAATTTTGGAGAGGTTGTGAGGAAAAGGGAACACTTCTCTACTGTTGGTGGGAATGTACAACCATTGTGGATATCAGTGTGGAGACTCCTCAAAAGAGTAGGACTGGAAATCCCTTCAAGCCAGCTATCAGCCTACTGGGAAATTTCCCAGAGGAACTGAAAACACTATATCATTGTGATATATGGGTAATTATGTTTATAGCAATGCAATATTTGATACCAAAATCTTGAAAACAACCAAGATGCCCATCACATGAAGAATGGTTGAAAAAGATGTGGTGTTTTTATATAATAGAGTATTACTCAGCTATAAAGAATGATAAACTTGAAGCATTATATATTGAAGTGGATGCCACTTGAACATATACTCGGAAGTGAAATAAACCAGATACACATTTGCAAATATTGTATAGTATCCCTAGTATAAAAAGTCAAAAGAAGAAATCCAAATAGAAATGTACAACAACAACTAAAAAGAATTTAGTCAAGTAGGGCAAATTGAACACCATATGCTTCAGGGTACTAATCAACTTTTCTTCTGAATGGTTAACAACCTAATTTCACAGATAAATATTGGAGAAATAGAAGAGCTGCAAGGCCACCCAACATTTTGGCCCCAGCCTTTCATGGTCAGCGAAGACTGTGGACAGAAGAGAACCTGTACTGCTGCATCATGAAACTCAGTTAAGCCCCAAATTTTCTGAACTAGGAGATTATGGAGCCACAGAGGAAAGAGACTGAAGTTCTATATTGTGCCTGGGGAAAGTCACATGGGTAGAAAACTTTCTCTCAGGCTCTCACAGAGAGCAAACTGATCAAGCATTGGCCGTAACTCCTTCACGTTGATGACATAGACAAATCTTCTACCGAGTAAGGTACAGAATTACAAGATAAACTCTGAGGCAACTTCACTGACGTCATCAGAAACAAAAGCTACATCCTTTGGTATATAGTTTTTTCTCTATCTTGGTCTTAACCATCCAGCAGAAAAGTATAAAAATGAGGTATATAACGTGGGGCCATGATAATGCGTTGAGCTGTGGATGGCTATAGTCAACAACTCCTTCAGATAACTCAGTATTATTGTGGAATGCTGGACTGTGTTGGATTGTGTCACTGAGTTCAGGCACCTAAATTGGTTTGATGACAATACAGTGTTCATCTTTGACAGGTCTAGACAAAAGAAGTCGTATACAAAGAAAGAATCATGATGTGTATGTATAATCAATACAGTTAGGATAAATATGCTGTGCTTCTGTATAATTCCATGAGAAGCAAGATTTGCATTAATAGTTGTTGGACAAAATACTATTTTGGCTTCTAGTACTGTGGACAACCACTAGAAAGATAAGGTAAAAAGTATTAATTATTGAATCTGTGATATAATTCAGCTATATAAAATAAGTTAATTAAACAGCTACAATCTCTTAATACACTGACTAGAGATATCTGCTATAATAATGTCAGTAGGTATTGTATCATATATGCACCTTGTACAATACCAAAACATTATGAAAACATTTTACAATGTATTAATTTGTCGAATTTGCCCTGTTAATTATTCTTGAAACTGTCTCATTTCTATTTGCTCTTTAATAAAATAAGTAAATAAGTAAGTAAATAAATAAATAAAATAATTTAAAAATAAAATGATAGCTCACAGGATTAAAGCGCCTGCTTAGGCAAGTTTAGGCAAGCATGGGGACCACAATTTAATCCTCGGCACCACGTACTGCATCAGCCCAGACTGCAGGACAACCTGAGCTGACCAGAGTCTGGAGTAGTGGCATACTTCTGTAATCCTAGAACTGGGAAAGCTGAAAGCAGGATAACCATGAGTAAGAACTGTGTAGTGAGACCCTCCAATAACCAAATACATTTAAAAAAATAAAATTTAAAAAAAAAACCTCATAAGACACAAGTTTAATGAGCATCTTTTTAAAGATAATATTTTCTTAGAATGGTTTACTATGTTGTAAAGACTTAAAACTTAGACTATTAAAATAAGATTTGAAAGTAGTAGTCTTGTTTAACAAATTAATTGATTTTCTAGCTGGAGAAAGTGTCAAACTTTTTATCACACATTTAATTCTATCATAATTAGTTTTAAAGGAATAAGTATCAAATATTTTTGAAATTACTAATTACTATCTTACTGTGCCCTTATTTTATCTGAATGTATTTTTTTCAAACTAACATCATAAAAATTGACATAAATTTTAATTTTAAAAAATAATTCTCCACATATGCTCTATTCTCAGTTTTAAAGTTAATTCCTTTGACATTATTGTTTTATTTTCTCAAATTACTTTGCAAATGTGGGATAAGGAAGCAATAACCTTTATAAATAAAATGATATTATCAACAAATAAGCATAATTTCTTTATTTTTTGGTAGAACCAGAGTTTGAGCTCAAGTCCTTGAACTTGCCAGGGAAGCTCTTCTTTTACTGAGCCATCTCCCTGGCCCAATAAACATAATTTCACTTCTTTGTCATTAATGTGAATGTTGTAATTTTTCTCTTGCACAATTATCTTGCAAAGAAATCCTAAGAAGAAATGTCATTGTCTTGTTCCTGATCATAGAGGAAACATTTTCACATTTAAGTATGGGTGCTATATTACCTATTATTGTATTCATGTAATTTACTATATTTATATTTTTGCTGTGTTATCTATTTTTTTTAATTTTAATGAGAAAAATATAAAATAGCAATGAAACAGTTTCAAAGCAGTTTAGCAGGACAGTTACAATAATTAATACATTGAATATTGTTGTCTTCCTAGTAGCTATTCAAAGGAAAAGATGGAAACATGATACCTTGTCTAATCACTGTTAATATAAACCTTTCCTCTCAATGAGAGCTACTATTATGAAAGGATGTTTCTTTTTATCCAAATATTTTTCATGTACTGAAATTGTGTTTTTGTCTTTCATTGTGTTAATAGTGTGTGTCATACTTATTGAGTTTCATAAGTCAGAGCTTTCTTGTATTCTAATGGCAAATTAAATGTAATTAAGTTGGACAAATATTTTAATGTATCATGAAATTCAGATTTTCTAATATTTTGTTGATTTTTATATCCATAATCATCAAGAATGCTAACCTGTGATTTTGCTTTTGTTATAGTTTTCTAGTTTGGCTTTGTTATCAGAATAAAGTTGGCCTTGATTAATAAATCTAAAAATATTTCTTACAATTTTTAAAGAGCTTGGGAAGAAATTTTATAGTGTCTTAAACTTTTGAATGAAATCAACTATGAAGATATCTCAGTCTAGACTACACTTTGATGGATACACAAATGGTGCGTCATTGAGCAAGAGCAGCAAGGCTATGGATCACATGACACAGGTCAAAGTTTGTATTTATTTTTTATTTACTGTTTACTTTTTAATGTATTTGGTATAGGGTCTCACTGCACAGTTTAGACTTGTAGTGATCCTCCTGTTTTCAGGCCCCCCAGCGCTGGGATTATAGGCATGTGCCACTATGCCCGAATTCAGTGTCTGGCTCAGTGCATCTGATTGGCCAGTGTGGCATGTGCTGACGGGAGAGAGCATCAGTCCCTGTATCTGACTAAGCAGGTACTTAGTCCACTGATCTATCTTTCTGGCCCTCCAAGTTTGTTTTTAGGTCATTGGCACCAATTCCTGTTTTCTTAGTATAATCTTCAATATGCTTCCTTCTCCTTTTACAAAGATAGTGTATAGCTTGTTCAAAAGGAAAGGTTTACTGAGTTGAGGAGAAGGCTAGGAGAGATATTAGAGGTAAGAAATTTATTATGTTTCTATCTATCTATCTATCTATCTATCTATCTATCCATGTATCTCCATATATCTACATCTATATGTACCTATTCATCTATATCTATATCTACACCATCTATATCTATATTCATCTATCCATATGTATAGTATGTTTATTCATATAGCAAAAAAAATGGTTCAATTCCATTCATTGTTAGTTTGATCAAATTTTCCATTTCTTCAGTCTTGGTACACTATATAGATTTACACATTTATTCATTTCTTTTAGATTGTCTAATTTGCTGGTGTTTATCCTTATCTAAAGTAATTTATTATAGCACTTGTATTTTTACTGTATCTATTTTAATATCTCCTTTTTATATCACTGTATTTGAATTTCCTCTTTTTTCCTCAGTTTATCTTGATAGACTTTAGTTAACTATTTAAATGTTGCATTTTTACATATTTTATGTATTTTGAAATAATTACATTTACGCATATTTTATAAAGATATTGTCTATCCAGAAAGAGTAGTTACAACAGTTACAATGGTAAGCTACTTATGTGTATGATTTATTGGGAAGTGTACTTATTAGAGACTAAATTAATATGGATTTAAATCGAGTTACTTTGTGAAGCTATGTATATTTCACTATAAACAAAGTTCAGGAAACACAAGTACTAAGTGTTGATATGTTATGCTTTTAGAGATACTAGGGAAACTAATCCAATTCAAATAGTAGGTCAGTCTGGAAGGTCAAATGAAAAACAAATCTTGAGCTTGAAATCAGGATGTTGGTCAAATTTTGGCTGGTAGATAGTTCCATTTTCACATCTTTAAAAGATAAAAGTAATGACATCTACATTTTTATGTGTATTAAATAGGAAAATATTTGAGTTCTTTGTACCATACTGATTGATATATAATGAGCACTCACATATAATTGCATTCTATATTCTGATCTTCATTTCCATGAGGTTCCTCAACTTAAGTAGGATTCTTAAGTCATTATTTGACAATTTTAAAATCAAATTTTCTTACTATATGAAAAACATCATTAAAGGCCTGATTAGCGGCTTTGCCAGACTGCTCAGGTGTTTGAAGCACTGCTTGGGCAAGGGCAAATGCATTCAGGTGCATGGAACCACGATTCAAGTCTCATCTCCAGAATCTGCACCACATCTGCCCTTAAGGCAGCCTAAAGTAGCTAAAAAAAAACAGAAAGAAAGAAAACCCAATTTCTAGGGCCATCCAAATAGCTCAGAGGATTAAAGTGCCTGCAAGAAGGCAAAGGGGCCAGGGATTCAATCCCTGGGCCCTTTATGCCAGCCCCACCCCTAGGGCACACTGAGATATCAGTCAAGACTGGTTGTAGTGGCCAGGGCCTGTAATCCCAGCTCTTGGGAGGCTGTAAACAGGGAGATCACTACCAGTCTGACCTAGCAGTGAGTCCCTGAACACCCTGTAGACCCTTCCCTAAAATATAAATAAATAAATAAGTAAATAAATGTAAAAGCGTGATTACATTATTTTAACTTCAAAAATATAAAAATACTAAGTAACAAAATAAACCACAAAAGGATTTTATGTAAATATAGTAAATATGAATTTAGCTTTGAGCAGGAAATGTAGTGCATTGGAATGCTCTCTGAAGCTTTTCCTAAATTTGATAACCCTGCTATTGCCTGTAAAGTGTATTACCTCCTCACTGATCAGACATTTCACACAAATCTGAAAGCTCCGTCAGAAACTGCGTCAAAGAGTAAGCATACTTTAATAAAGAAAAAGAAGTCAAAGGATTCAACTGAAAAAGAAAAGGACTTTAAAGGACTTACCAGGAAAAGAAAGACGTATCCTGAAGACAAACCTTCTTCATCCAAGTCCTTGTCATTATCACATCATACTGAAGAGGGAAAAAAAAAAAAAAAAAAAAAAAAAACCAAGAAAAAGAAGCCTAAAAAACACAGTAAGGGTACAATACACACTGGTAAAAGAAAATGAACTTATTCAAAAGGAAGGAGTTCCTGAGTTGAGGAAAAGGACAAGAGAGGGAGTGGGGGAAAGAGATATATCATATATCTATGTATGTAAGGAAAATGATTTGGACAACTGTAGTGGGCATTTCTGCTAGTGTATGAAAAGGAGCACTTAGTGTTTAATTTGTTCTGTCTCTTTTTTCAATTACTTGTCCCTTTTCTCTTAATTTCTTTTATATTTCTTCTTTTCTTTACCCAATTTTGCCTGTGTATATTCGATAATATGAATAAGTGGTTAGAAGATAACATTATGTATCACCACAAATATTGTGAAATTCATAATATTTTAAGTGAATATAAGTATCACTTGTAATTTTTTCTGTTTTAATTCTAATTTTTCTGTCTTTAAAAATTAAAAAATAGGGCTGGTGAGATAGCTCAGTGGACTCAGTGCCTGTTTTGGCATTCACAGGGACTGGGGTTTACTACCCAGTCCTGCGTGCCAGGCCAGCCCCTTCTCAGGGACATGCTGAGTTTGAGACTGAATCTGAACATAGTGGCAAATTCTTGTAATCCCAGCTCTGGGGAGGCTGAAAACAGGAGAATCACTATGAGTCTGAGCTGCATAGTGAGACCATGTACCAAATATGTAATTTTTTTAAATGTAAAAGAAACAGTAAGAAGACAAAGGCTGCTAGTTCAAGTCCTGAGTAACTATAACATTTACAAAAACCAGGACTTCCCTACTAAGAAAGTCTAGTGTCTAAGGAAATTTAAACTGTGAAATTATAATAAATGTACTAAAATGGGTGAATTTTCTTGTTTTTATAATTTTTCCTGTACTAGTCAATAGGCACTCCAATGACACTGTGAAAGGGCCATATTTTTGATTGCTACTTGAGCATCTACTTTTTCTCCTCCTGTGCATGATAATCTGGGAGAAAAAATACTGCAGTCACACTTGTGGTGAAAACATTTGAGAAAAGTGCTAATATATTTGACTAGATGTATCTAGTGATAATTAAATAGGAAATAAATCTGGATACATCTGAAGATGTGATCATAAATGGCTGGATGACTCTAGTTACATTTTTTAAAGTAGGGATTACATTAGTATCTTGAAATCATTACTCTGTAAATAAGTGTATCATAATGTTTCCCCCTTGTATACTTTTTATTTATCTTGGGAATGAGCTTTTAGGGTGGAGGGTGGAGTGGTTTGCTATCTCTTTAGCAAGCAGAATAGTGTGCTTTTGATCCTCACACCTCCTACTTTTGTGGACACAGTAGCCATGTTTCCTGGGGAGGTCAGAGCTGGGTCCTCTTGCCCTTTATTTAGATTAATGGCATCTGTAGACTTCGTCATCTGTTGCTTTGAGTGACTCAGAGAAACAGCTCTTTATACCATGAGAAAGCCCCAGAGCTCTTAGTTTTCCACCACAACAACAATAATTAAATGGTTTTTTTTAGCTTTAGTATGTGTTATGCCATTTAAATTAATTTTTGACTGTACCCTGGCTTTGGAGAGAAATTTTTTCCTATTAGATACTGGCACTTTTCAACTTAACAGGTAAACATTCTAAACTACATGTTTTATCCTGTTAAGCTTTAACCATTCAGGAAAATCTTATGTAACCAATGATAGATACTCTTATGTTTTTGTGTGAATGTTGTTCACACTGCAACATTTAGCTTTTGTTAAGTCTTTATTTGTATTGTCTCTAGTTTGTTGCTATGTTTAACAGCATCCTTGCCAAGATATATAGCATGTAAAAAGCAGGTTTTGAGGTTTTGTTTTAAACAGATTCATATTGAAGCTGAGACTTACAAACAAGTTGAGTAGCAGGCCTGGTATGATGTATCTTGTTACATAAAAGCTATTTCCAGACTCTTAGTAAATATAATGTTTTAGAGGACTGTCATCTTTGTATTTTGTCACAAATTATGATAAATTTAATTGATAATTGTATTACAGCTCTTGTGGCATATTTCTCTAAGATTTTTGTGTCTTGCATCACTTAAGAATTAGTAGGTATGTTAAAAGGAATTAATAAAATATTTTCATTATTCAGTTGTTTTTTGTTTGTTTGTTTTAGGGTTTTTATTTGTTTTGTATTTTAGGACAGGATCTACAGGGTTTACAGGATCTCACTACAAATATCAGACTCAGTGATCCTCCTGTTTGCAGCCACCCAAGTACTGGGATGCCAGGCACGTGCCACCATGCTCAGTCTCAATGGCCATCTGAGGCCACCTCAGGGTGGGGCCCACACAGCAGTACCAGGTATCGACACCTGCATCTGCCAAAGTAGGCACTTTCATCCACTGAGCTATTTATCTGATCCCATACAATTTTATATAATCAAGTAATATGAAATTTGATGTATAAATTTGTTGATTACACAGGGTATGCTAATTATACTAGTATATGCATAGAACATTTTGCCATGACAAGAAGTAGAATAAATAGCTATTTTACGTTAAGAAAGGATACAGAAAAGATTTAGTCTACTGATGATTTTGCCCAATATATTATCTCAGAAGGCTTAGAAAACCATGGTTAAAGAATACTAAAGTGGAAGCAGCATCTAACACCTATAAGGATTTTCAGAATGGCAAAAAAGTTATTTTGATCACCCTAGTTTCCAGTGCCCCATTTTAAAGAAACTTATCAGACTCCTTGAGGCATAGTCTTAAAAACATTAAAAGGAGGTATCAGAATATGCTTAGAATCATTCACTTGGTGAATCAAATTTCCACTGATAAGGACAGTTCTTGAGAGAGACTTCAACTTTGGTCAGGCCACATAACAAAAGAACAAGTTTCTGAAAGATTCTATGTAACTGTCATCCACTCAGAAACCTATTGCTAACATTCAAGGCTTCTCAGCTGCTTAAACTGCTTTGTTTATGTCTATGGTTTTCTTGTATTTGCTTTCAGTGAAGGTTTTGTATGTGTTGTTTCTTTGTAAACAAATGCTAGTTGTTACAGCATACAATTGAAATAACATTACAAAAAGATTGAAAGCTGTCCCTTTTGTCTAAGTAACATAGTTGACATTCTTCTTTCAGTGTGCACAACAGGTCTGGAAACTGGCATTTTTGAAGATTTTATAGAAAATAGGGCATAACTAGGTGGAGTCTAATATTTATTTCTAACAAATCAATTGTCTTCTAGTATCTATAACATTCAGATCAACATCAATTTTTTTTTTTTTTTTTTTTTTTTTTTTTTTTTGAGACAGGGTCTCACTATGCAGTTCAGGCTGGCCTTAAGCTCACTTTGTAGCTCAGGCTGGTCTCGAACTCACAACAATCCTCCTGCCTCAGCCTCCCGAGTGCTGGGATTACAGGCATGCGCCACCACGCCCGGCTCAACATCAATTTAACATCTATAAAATGAAGTTTATAATTTCTTATTTGAACTATCTTTTGAGATACTATAGGTAAAGAATATAGCTATATGATTATTATAAATGCAAAAATGTTATTTTTATTAATTAAAACACAGTTTATCATGTGGCCAATGAATGGGTTTCGTACCTAAAATTTATCATAACTTAAGAAAGATAAGTATGAATAGAGCCCTTAGTCTTAATAAGAATAATTTAAAGGGTTTATGTTTCTATCTTCTTCTTCATGAGATTAGAATGATTTGTTAGACCTCAGAATGATTCCCAGAAAGTAAAGCTAAGCATAATACCTCAACATACCACTATTATATTGTATTAGTATGGTTCTAAATGTCCTGCAGTATATGGTAATTCAGATAATAAAATAGTTCAAAACCTACTATACTAAAGATTACCTTATGGTAATAATAAAGAGAATGCTTACCTCAAGGAAGAATTCTCTCTGAGTTAATCCAAGAAGAAACCTGGAGTAGGTGGTGCTAGGACAAAGGGACATATTTGATTGTCATTAGATAATGAAGTATCTCAGAATAGGGAAATAATATCATATTCTAATTTTCATTAATGGATGTGATGGTGAACTCCTAATTTAAATAAGAAGCACTCATCTGATTGTTTTAGCACAATTTCTTGTTTGTGGATGATTGTGTTACTGAGGGCAGAAAAAACACATTGGGTTGTGGGATTTTTGCACCAAGAAAAAAGAAGGAAGTCTGGGTGCTGCTTCACTGGAGGAGCTTCAGTCTTGTTAATCACCTTTGGAAATCTGTCTCCTGACTTCCATCACACTCTTCTGCCTTTCAGCATAGGCTCTTTAGTTCCCTAATATGGACTGTGCAGTGATCCAGTGAGCTTTAAGTCCTCAGCTTTTATCTGGATCTTTGTAAGTTTTAGACTGTCTGTTTTCATTCTTGTACACCTGACTATGCAGACAATTATTGTAAGTCTACTTGTAAAAAATAAAATAAAATCATATTGTGCTCTAGTTTACCCAACTGACTCAAGGGCATACTAATTTCTTTCTATTTGTTGTCTAAGTATACTGCACCCTGAGTTCCAGGATAAATCAAATTCAATTAGTAAAGACAGTTTTCAGGCAAGTATGGTGGTGCAAACTTGTAATTTCATGACTCAGGAAACACAGTTAGGAGAATCACCTTGAGTTTGAAGCTAGCCTGAGCTACAAAGTAAATTCAAGGCCAGCCTGGATTACAAAATGAGACCCTGTCTCAAAATACAAATAATTTTTATGGAGCCTTTAGGAATAAATGTGTTACTATTTGTGTGTAAATGTCCCTCCAGATATTCATGTGCCCACATGTGGGGTAATGGAGAGATGCCTGGAATGGGTGTGATGCCTACAAGTGCATTACTCCATTAAGAGTTTCATGACTGAAGATAGTCTGGGAAGTGAAGGTTGGCAGGAAGATGTGGGACACTAGGGATATGGCCTGGCTGGTTCTATCTTCCTCCCTTTTCATTGATTTCACTCTTCTTCCTGTCAAAGAGTGAACTCTTTCTTCTGTCATACTGCCCTGGCTTAGGGCCATTTGACAATGTAATGAGATCTCTACAGACTCTGAGCCAAAAGAAACACCTGATTCCTCAATTTGTGAGTACTGGATGTTTTTACCCAGTGAAGCAGAAAGCAACTAAAGCAAGAAGGTGGCAGAGAGGTGATGAATAGTAGCTTTCTTTCTCTTTTGTGTATCTGGAGATGAGCCATACCTAGGCAAACCACAAGGAAAATGCATATATTGCTCAGTAAAATATTATGGTAAACTTATCTGTCCCAAATCCTGTGGTAAAGACATGGCAGAATATAACTTAAAATAGTCAACTTTCAAATTCTAGCCTACCGGTTGGAGGAGGAGCTTAATAATAATAATTGTACTACTATTGGAAACAGCAATAATAATAACAACAGTAGAAAGTCAATTATAAACATTTTAATATATTTCATTTTTCCTGAGATTATAAATATTCAAAATATAATTGATATTTCTTTCATAAAGTTATTGTGACACTGAATTAATATATGCAAAACAGTGACTCTTCTGATTACCTTCACTAAACATTAAGCTGTTTTTATTACACCAGCCACGTGACCTATTTCATAAGCAAAGCCTTAATTGCACTGACCTATATATTTTTGCATATGAATCAAAACCCTAACTTTTACTCATGCAAATTTTTCATAAAAGCTTTCTTAAATCCTAGCTGTTTATTAAGCTTATACTCTGTGCCAACACTCATCACGGTATAGATAGGTATTGAATATTCAATGATGAAAGTCTTATTAGACCTTTGATTCTTGTCTTTACATTTCCTTTGAATGAGACACATCATAAAAAAAAAAAAAAAAAGAAATTGAGTTGAGAATTAGAACACTTGCCTAATATGTGTGAAGACAAAAATTAAGACCTCAGTTCTGAGGGAAAGGAAACTGAAAGAAACTAATAAGATTATGTGAGATTTTTCCAATCATCATTACTAGAAAGGGTAAATGCATGAAGAAAAAGCCAATTAATGTATATAATAATTGGAGAAGGCAAAATATTAAATCATATGATAAAGGAAGGTGCACCCAATTTTATACTCAGTAAGTAGTGTCCACATGGAGCAAAGAACTATTCTAGTTTCTGGAGTTAACAGTGAGTGGTGGGGTGTGTATGAGAGCTTCCACACTCCCCTATGCCTGCTGTACCTCTCTGGACCCCCCGCATGAATGAGACCTTCCAACTCACTCTTGGGATGCCTCCACCTCCCTGGAACAACCGAAGCCCGCCACATGAGTGAGACCTTCCAACATACTCATGGTACCCCTCCAGATCCAGAACAAGCCCACGCCTGGTGAATGTATGAGAGAGCTTCCTCACTCCCTTGCACGCCTTGGACCTCTAAATTCAAGTCCTGGCCTGCTGCATGCGTGAGACCTTCCTCCGCACTAACTGGACCCCTCCATCACTCCAGACGCAGCCCAAGCCCAGGTCCTTTAAGTGTATGGGACAGTTCCCTCACTTCCTTGTCCCCAGTGGACCACTCCAGGACCAACCTAAGCCTGGCATAAAGGCCTGGGGTGAAATTCTGCAGCTAAAGTCCCTACTGAGAGACTAGGGGCCAGATCCATCCAGTTAATACAGGAGTAGAACATCTTGCCAGAAGGAACAACAGGTTCACTTAGAAGGGCTTCAGCAATAAGGTGCTGAATACATTAGCCAGACACAAGCCAGGCACAGCTGAATGAATTCAAACTTCATAGATATGCACCTGAATATCAGTGGGTGCTGAGATTGTAACTGCACCAAAGCTCTATAACAAAGGTCAGAGGACAGTGCTATACAAAGCGATAAGTAGAAGGAGCAAAATGCAATTTCAGACCTCAAGCATACCTAGAACAAGTGCAGAGAACACTATCACAGAAGAAATTGGAAATCGCACAACAAAAATGTCTCAATCAAAAGCATCTGAAGTAAAGAAACAACAGCAGAGAGACATACAGAAACTCAGTCAGAAATAACCTCTTAAATAAAAAATAAAAAATAAATATCTAAATTAATAGCATCTGAAGCAAAGAATCAAATGAAGAAATATATGGAGGAAATCAGTTCATAAATAACCTCTGTAGTAACAGAGTTCATGAGTGCTTCTAAAGAAGATACTATATAAAAAATGGAGAAGACTAGAGAAGCGATGGATGCCTTGAATGAGCAATACAGGAAAGAAACAGATAGCATGAAGCAGATTCAAAAAGATACAGAGGAACTTAAAGTCTCAATCACAAGCTTGCAAAATCGTTTGAGTGAAAGTGAGAATAGAGTTTCAGATCTTGAAGACAGTGGTGCCACTAGTGAAAAGGTAAGAAAAGATCTCTTAAAAACAATTAGGATGCAGGAAAGAAAAAATTCATCACCTGGAGGACCCAGAACATTCCACCATGAAGCTACTAGAATTTATTCACAAATTTAGTACCATAGAAGGATACAAAGTCAAAACCCAAAATTCAATAGCATTCCTCTACACAGATAACAAACACAATGAGGGGGGAATTAGAGAAATAATACCTTTTACAATAGCACTGTGGAAAATGAAGTTACCTTGAATTTAACCTATCTAAAGAAATCAAAGATCTTATAAAGGAAAATGACATTACTCTGAAAAAAAGAGATCACAGAGGATTTCAGAAAATGGAAAGATATTCTATGCTCCTTGATAGGAAGAAACAGCATTGTGATGATGGCTGTACTCCCAAATTTACTGTACATATTAATGCAATCTCTAGCAAACTACCACTGACATACCTCACAGACCTAGAGAAATAATTCCTAAAATTTTGTTGGAACCAGAAAAAGAAATAGATTAGCAAAGACAACCCTGGGCAATAAAGTCAAGGTAGGACATTATAATTCCTGACTTGCAATTATTCTACAAGGCAACTGTGATAAAATGAGCATGGTACTGGCAACAAAATAGACCTGAGGATCAATGGAATAGATTAGATATTGCAGAAGCCTCTACAAACAGACTCAGCCACCTCATCTTTGACTAAGGGTCCAAACATGCTCACTGGAAGCAAGATAGCCTCTTTGAGAAATGATGATGGAAAAACTGGCTCTCTATATGTTGAAAATTAAAACTTGATGCAGGTCTATCATCATTCACTAAGCGAAAATCAAAACACATTAAAGATCTAAACATTAAAGTAGAAACACTAAATATCCTGGAAGAGAAAGTAGGAGGAACTTTTGAAGACATAGGGGTAGGCAATGCATTCATGAACAAACATGTATTCGCATGGGAAACACTTGAAAGAATTAACAGTGGGGTCAACTCTTATCCAGAAGATTTTTCACATCAAAAGAAATTACCAACAAAGTGAAAAGAAAACCCACAAATTTGGAAAGAATCTTGGCTAATAAGCATGCAGACAAATATTTGCTCTCTGGAATTTATAAAAAAAATAAAAACCATTAGGGCCCCAAAAGTTTGAGGAGCCAATCAATAAATGGCCATCTGAGATAAACATACAATTCTCGGATGATGAAATTAAAGAAGTGAATAAATATATGAAGAAAAGCTCCACATCACTAACCTTTCATTAAATGCAAATTAAAATTACACTGAGATGTCATCTCACCCAAGAGAGAATAGTTATCATAAAGAAATCAACCAATATCAATTGCTAGAGAGACTGTGGTGATAAAGATACCCTTCTTCACTGCTGGCGGGAATGTAGACTGATGCAACCGTTATGGAAATTAGTGTGGAGATTCCATAAAAAACTAGGAATGCCAATCCCATTCAAGCCAGCTATCCCCCTTCTGGGAATTTTCCCCAAGGAACTGAAAACTTCATATCATATTTATATATGTGTACCTATGTTTATAGCAACAAAATCTGTGATACCCAAATCTTAGAAACAATCAAGATGCCCATCACCTGAGGAATTGATGAAAAATATGTGTTATTTTTATACAAAGGAGTATTATTGATCTGCAAGGAATGATAAAGACATTGCCTTCATATTTTAGTGGATGAGACTTGAAAATATACTCGTAAGTGAAATAAACCAGTCTCATGTAAGTAATTATCATATAGTCTTCCTACTGTAAGAACTCAAAAGAAGAAATAAACATAGAATGGTATGACACAATTAAAAGGAAAGCGAGATCTTGAGGGTTAGACAACAAAGAGAGGGCAAGGAGAAAAGCTAGGAAACATTACGGGCAAAGCCATACTTTTATATGCACAAGATGGGTAAGGCAATGATCCTGAGAAACATTAGCATTTTTTTGAAACTAGTAGTTACTTGGTAGGATTTTCACCCTGACTATGTATGTTGATACTTGTGAACTAAGCAACTGCATTGAAGATAGCAATGTGTAATTGTAGGGTCACACTTAGAATGCCTGCCATTCTGGTCTTCTAAACGTACTGCTTGTCATGACATACCAATTACTGCTATAGTGTCTTTCAAGTGAATGTTTGTTGAAATAAAGGTAATAAATAAAAACAAGGGATAAGAAAAAATATATAGGATCGTCCTGCTACAATGCTGTATATGGTTAGACATCGAAACTTCTGTGTAACAATATGTAACCATTTATATCTATTTTTTTAAATTTTTTTCTTCATATTCTGTAGGAAATTAAAGTTTAACATATATGGAAAATTCCTGTTTCATGTTATGCCTAAGTTTTTGATATTCAGACAGATAGTGAGGTTAAGCTCTATTGCCTATGTTGTAGGGTAATAATAATAAGCTTCTCTTCTGGAGGGTTACAATCTAAGTTCACAGACCAAAAATTAGTGAAATAGATGGGCTACAAGAATAGCCAATATTTTGGTCCCAGCACCTCACGTTCAGTGAGGATTCAAGACATAAGAGAACCTGTGTTGTAACATTCGATATCTCAGTGGTTTCCCAAATTTTCTGATCAAGGAGGTTATGCTTCCACAGAAGAATGTGATCAAAGACATTGAGTGTGTTTAGGGACAGTCACCTAGAGAGAAAAATTTCTCTCAGGCTTTCACAGGGAACAAAGCGTTCAACCAAAGGTCATGCCCCTTCCAGGTGGTTGACACTGACAATGGATCTACAAGGTGCTGTACATGGTTTCAGTATTAATCCTGCGTGGATTTCACTAACCTAAACACATACAAAAGTTACATTTCTTGTTACATAGGTCTTACTTTATCTTGGTCTTAACTATCCAGCATAAATGTATAAAAGTGAAGTATATAAAGCAAAGCCATATTAATATGCTGAGCTGTAAAAGGCTCAAGTCAACAACTTCTGACATTTCCAGTCTTACAGAAAACCCACTATTATTATTGACTACTGGACTATAATGGAATATTTTCCTGAATTCACACACCTATAATACTAAAGTGAGACTGAAATACCCTTCTCTGATAAAACTAATCAGAAAAGGGGATACAAATTAATGATCATTTTTTATCTGTGCATTCAAAGTGTTTAAGATAGAAATACAGCAACATTCTCTTAATTCAATTAAGAGAAACATTTGTTCTAATACTGTCTGTGGACAGAATATCATGTCTGCATCTTATAGTACAGTGAATAACCACTAATACAACAATATGCAATGCATTAATTATTGACATTGTCCTCCTTATCTGGTTTGAAACTGTTTCATTGCTACTTGTTTCTCAATAAAATTATTAAAAGAAAAATTGAACCTCTAAAACAAAAAGAGTGATGTAAATGAGATTTGTTCTGACATGCAGATTGCATTTTTTTCAGGCAAGCATTAAACAAGAAGAGGTATGAGGAGTAGGCCCTGAGTTGAAAATAAGACGTGCATATTCAAGAAAAAGATGTAAATGTGGTATTGCTAGAACACAATGATATTGCCTGACATTTTTAGACTTTGTAGTTTATTCATAAAATCATGGTCAAAAATTGAACAAATTTTAGTTATGTAATTGAAAATGATCTCCTATACTTAAAAAAATATTTAGGTGTAGGGTGAAAAATAAGTTGTAGATAGTGGTGGGAGCAGGGGGATTAGAAGACTATTTGTATGGTACAGGTAAAGTATAATCATGATGAAGGTTAGGTTAGTGATTGTGGTGCAATGGTTTGTATCTAGTTTTCTCCCCAAAGCGTCAAGTAAATTATGTGGCCATCTCTGCTGACGAGCAGCATGTGGCTCAAGGGCTGGAACCAGAGAACCAGGGCAGGGCTTGGGTGCTGGGCCAGAGAGGAGCAAACCATGAAACTAAAAGCATGTGCCTCCCTCCCCCTTCCTCCAGGCCTGGTGGCCTCTCTTGGAGGTATGGAGTGGATCACCCTGGAAACAGGGGCACCCCAGCCACTTTTCTATACCCTGTAGCATGGGACAGGAGTGTCTCCAGGTCTTGCTGTGTATTTCGGATTGCTTTAAGCTATGAAATCTCCAGTAACTGTGAGATAAATAAACCTTTCCTTTCCTAAGCTTGAGTGTTGGGTATTTGTCCCACCAATGAGAGAAGATTAACTAAGATGTGGTTGTAGATAAGTAGATAGATTTCCAACATATTGTAGAATAAGACTCAATGTTATTTGATGATGAACTACTGGGATGCACTATAGAAAAGCAAAAGTGAGAATGATTTCTGACAACCAGAGTGACTAGATAGATAACTTTAGGGTCATCATAAAATTAGGAACCACGCAGAGGGCCAGCCAGATAGCTCAGCAGATTAAAGCACCTGCTTAGGCAAACTAAAGGACCAGGGATTTGATCCTCATCCTTGAGGGCACCACCCTTGGGTTGTACTGAGACAGAGATTGAGACTGGGTGTGGTGGTGCATACTTGTAATCCCAGTGCTTAGGAGGCAGAAAAGCAGTAAAGATCACTATGAGGCAGATGCAGGGGCCGTGTATTTGACTCCATGACATGCTGTCTCCACCCCACCCCCCACTTGCTGAGACTGCAATTGAGACTAGGTATGGTGGTGCATGCCTGTGATCCCAGCTCTTGGGAGGCTGTAAACTGCCGGATCACTGAGAGACCAATCTAGTAGTGAGACCTTGAACACCTATAAACCCTTCTCTAAAATACAAAATAAAAAGAAAGAAAATTATACATATGAATCCAGCATTCAGGAGCAAAGTGAGAGCTAAAGCCAGATTTCTAAAGTATTATGATTAGAAAAAAATCACTAGAAAATACATATATGCTTCCATTTTGAGCCACATTCATACAGGTGATTGGCAAACAACTCTTCAGTACTTATCAAAAAGTTAGAGGCTTGAATTTGCCTAAAAATGTTTCATATTAATTCTCAACCAATCTTTAATCTTTTCATTTTTGTTACAGCAGGAAGTATATATAAAGAAAGATACTCTCAAGCTTAGAAAATTTAGGCCAGCATCATGCACTATTTTATGGCCAGCATGAACCAGAAATTGAGGAGGATTAAATACATCTTTTATCCAGTGACCTGCAATAATTCACTGACCCATAAAGAGCCAGTCTCACAGGAGATTGCCAGATGATTTGTTCCTTGCAGTATGTGGTGTATGGTATCTTTTTTAAATTGGTGGATTTTTTATTTAATCTTTGTATTTTTTCCTCAGTCTTACTCTTTCCTTTTGTTCCAAAAAATAAAGTTACTTTTTTTGAAAAATAGTGAATGTGTTAGCAAGATATTCCTGTCAAGACCTCAGGTCTTTTGTCCTTTTGAATATTGTTTTTTTTTTTTTTTTGTCATCATCTCATCATTTTTACATTTGTCGCTTACCAGATTGCCTTCTCCAAAAATTCATTATTATTTCACTTATTAATTTATATATTTCCTGATATTTGAATTGTTGGTGTTATAGTTAGAATTACTTAAATTTAGACATTAACTTTCTCCCACACTATGAACAGTCCTTAAGTGGGAGACCCAGTTTTCCCTAGGTTGAGCTATTTGTATTTATTGTTAATTTAGAAAGGCATATTATAAAGTGAATAGTATCTCTAGGTATGATTGCTCCTACAGTTTTATTTTATGATGTGAAAACAATTCTTAAAATGAAGAAGTACAAATAAAAAAATAAATTATAATGATACATTTAAGTTTTGAATTATCCTGATGAGACTGTGTTTTGACCTCTTCAGATGATTCTTAGAGTATCATACCTCACTTCTCTGATGAACACATATGACAATGAAAATAGTCCCAATGACACAAATATGAGATACAATCTGAAAATGCAATGAAACACACACTCCATAAAGTGGACGTTGGGGGAAGATCGCAAGTTGAATTTTTTTAGTGTATTTGGTTGTGCACCACCATACCTGGACTTTGGTGCCAGCTCAGCCTGCTCTGGAGAAAGGGCTGCCATGGCATGCACCAAAAGGGACAAAACCACAGTCCCTGCATTTACCTAAGAAGGCCCTTAATCCTCTGAGCTATTTCACTCTTCCCCAAAGTTTCATTTATTTTCTGTCCTTTGCTGGCAAAGGTCTCTGACTAACTTGAATTCTGATAAAGGAAAATGAGGAATGAGGTGTCCAGTAACTTTTAACATAGCAGTCCTTGCCAGAATGAGAAGCAAGATTTTAAAAGGTATTGCACATTTGCCACAAAGATCTGAAATTTTCAGATAAATACATTTTATTTTTCATTTGTTCCTGTATTTTGAGAAAAAATAAAACCTTAAGGCCTAACAGACAAAGGCTACTGAACTGAAGACCTAGTGGATAAAATAAAGATCTTAAACCTACTTGTTCAATGTCATCAAGTAAAGATACAATATTCTTAGAACAATTCAGTATTCATACTGAGACCATATAATGAAGACTTGTGAGAATTACACAATAACTGGACAGTGTAAGTTCAAGAATATTATGATTCCGTGAATTTTAATAATCATACAATTTGCTGTTCACTTTGTTATCCATTTTCCCTATAGAAAATCCTAAAACTTGCCATACCTTAGCATTTTTCATAAGATTAAATACAGTTTTAAAACTCATTTCATGTTAGTACATAGGTTTGTATAGATTAAGGTTCAAAATGATATAAACTGTGTCCTATTATTCCCTTAGTGATTATATCTTCTTTTATAAAAGTGTTCAATTTTCAATACTCATCCCACTTCCAAGGCAAGCCATTCAATAATACTTGATTATAATTTTAAATATGTATTTATAGTATTCCCATAAATCAAAAGACTAGTGAGTTTATGTCCCCTTATCTTTGACTATCTAATTGTGTATTTTAACAAAAAGTCCCTACAGTTGAGAATGATTTTGTATGGAATATTTTCATTCATGGTGCTTATACATAAAATGTGGGCCTCAGTTAATTTTAGCCAGTTTTTATCTCTAATTTAAGCCTATATGTAATATCTGAAATTCTTCTATGTGCTTAGGAACAAGGTGATAAAGCAGTGTTATGCTCTATAAATCTCATATGCAGTATGGCAGCCCATAAGTCATTCTTATAAGTGGTGTATACTTTATTGTACTTCATGACTTATGCTTATAGCCATACATAAATCTTACAGAACCACCAGAAAAGTTTTAGTGTTTAGTCGTAATAAAAGGAATTTCACATATTGTCTTTGTCAAGACTGAATTATGTCAAGGAAAGATAGGATTCTCAGCAAATAATTTTCAACTTGATGTCAGATGATAATGAATATTTCTATAGGAAACATTACTTTAGAAACTTCTTTTAATATTTACTCTGAGGGTGTTAGGTTCAGCCTTTGAGAAACCTTAAATATTTTTCTTTAGGGTTTAGTATTCTTATCCTTCAATTTAAAGAAAAATTAATCATTAGCTGTCAGATAGTATGAACTTTTTGTTTAATGTTGGTTCCATTCCAGTCAATAATATTAATTATTGTTTCAGCAAATGTTCATAGGTAATATATCAATATTCTCAAATAACATAAAAGATCTTAAAAGTAGTAAATGCAGAAAATAATGAACACTTACTCATTTAATTTGAATCTCTCAAATGATCTGTGAAGTTGAACAATTTTATTCATATATTTGTTTGCAATTTGCATTTCTTCTTCTGAGAAGTAGGTATTTATCTCAGATGCCCATTTTTGGACTGGGTTTTTGAATTTGGGGGTTCTGATTTTTTCAATTGCTTATATGGTTTAGAGACTACTTTTTGCTTGAGGGATGACTGGCTGCAAATATTATTCTACTTTGTGGATTGTCTTTTCCCATAGCTAAGATTTTCTCCATATTTTTTACACTGACAAAGAGTATTATCAAACAAATCATAGAAAACCATGAGTAAACAAAAATAACTCACAATTTAAAAACCAGGGGCTGGGGAGATGACTCAGTAGAATAAGCACTTGCCTGGCAAGTGCGAGGGTCTGAGTTCAATCCCGGTTCTGAAAAAAAAATAAATAAAACTAAAGAAGTGAAGATTGAAATGAAAAGTTTCTTTCTTTTTTTTTTTTTTTGAAAACTTTCTTTTTACCCATTAGATTAATAAACATGAAAATTTCCACAAACATATCATATGGAAAATATGTCAAATTATGTGACCTTTTAAGACAGTTTTCAAAACACAGCCATATTTTAAATTCACAAAAATCTATTTATTTATTTGGCACAGGTTCTAACTATGCAGCTCAGACTCGTAATGATCCTCCAGTGCTTCCTCAGCACTGGGATTAAAAACATGTACCACCATGCCCAGTTTCAGTGACTGGTACAGCATGTCTAGGGTTCCAGGACCAGTGCAGCATGCTGTATCAGGAATCAAATGAGTCAGCACTTGCCAGGCAGGAGCTTAGACTGCTGACCTGTCTCCTGAGCCCCAAATCCATACAATTTGAATCATCTGATCTTACTCCAGGAACATATCTTCTCTATGTAATTGCATAAGTTTGGAAGGTGTACATTTGAAATTCATTTAAAGTAGTTAAAAAAGGAAACAAATTGTGCATTCCTTAATTAATTAATGATATGGGGCCAGGGATATAGGTCAGTGGTACAGCACCTGCATGGCAAGCACAAGGTCCTGTGTTTTGTTCCCGGTACCAAATACATGTATACGAACGAGAGACATTTCAATTATATAGGACATTCCTGCAATACTCTAAAACTGCCTTTAAATTTTTTAATTATCTCTATATTTGTTGGAAAAAATTAAAATTTTTGTGCACACATGAGAAATCATCAAAATATAAGTAAAAGTCCAAGGTACAGTAGCTCAACAATATTATGTTTGTTTAAAGTGGATGCAAATGTGTATATATGGAATATACATTCATTGATAGTAAGATTGAAAATTGGCATTCATGAGTATCCAATAGGTAATTTCATTTTTTAAACTGAAGTTTTCAGGTTAGTTGAAATGTTTACTTGGTACATAGTACACATAGCATTCACTGTGATTAAAGAAATAAACAGAGAAAGTGATGAATAGTATTAACTGAGCATTCATAGTATCTTAAACATTTTATTTTATTTCTTTCTGTTCTTTTTTGTATTTTAGGGAAGGGTCTACAGGGTGTTTAAAGTCTCACTACTAGATCTGACTTGTAGTGATCCCCCTGTTTACAGTCTCCTAAGAGCTAGGATTACAGCCATGTGCCCCCACGCACAGTTTCAATTGATGTCTCAGCCCACCCTGGGAGTGGGCGTGCATGGCAGGACCTGGGATTGAACCCCAGGGTCCTGTGCATGCTTACAAGCACTTTAATTCCCTGAGCTATTTGGACATACATAGAATTTTCTTTTTTAAACAAAACTATCTCTCTAATTTCTTCTATTATAACCATTTCAAGATAATCACTGATTCCCTTACTTAAAAGTAAGGAAAGTAAAACTCAGATATATTATTTTGTTTGGTCAATATCAAAGCTAATTTATGATAATGAGCCTAACTATGGGCTCATAATGACAGTAAAAATAATCATAATGATATCAATTGCTTACTTTTGATAAATACATGTATTCGGTACTGGGTCTCATTACGCAGCTTGGACTCATAATGATATCCCTGTTTTCAGCCTCCCCAAAGCTGGGATTACAGGCTAACACCACCATACTCAGTTTCTGTATCTGGCTCAGTGTGCCTGTGAGTAGGGACAGGGGTGAACAAATATGTTATATATCTGTGTTTTCCATCCGTATCACTACCAAACTGCCACTTATAATTAAAGACACTGCCTAAATTAGATTATATATTTTATTAAAGGTAACTGAACAAAGATTTGAGCATATTTCATTTTAATTGTAAAGAACTGCCCTCTGTAATACCCTAGCTTCCATTTATTATTTATTTATTTATTTATTTTTTGTGGAACCGGGAATTGAACTGAGGCCCTTGCACTTGCCAGAGAAGCGCTTATTCCACTGAACCATCTACCTGGCCCTTACCCTAGCTTTTTTAGCGTAGATAAATTTGCCAGAAAAAAATATGAGACTCAAGATCCTAATTAGAGCTTCTTGCAATAGTCCATGTATGTAAGTTGTTACCAAAAAGTGAAGAAAAGAAACCTATTACAGAAAATGAGTTATATTTCTATTGCTGTGAGCACACGTGAAAAATACTTATAAGTATTATAGGAAAGATATTTTCGTTCACGGTTTTAGAACCTGGTTGCCTGGATGCGTGACTTTGAGGCCAATGGAAAGATAGTATTATCACCATGGGGAAAAGGCATGGTAGAAGAAAGCTATTCACCTCAAGGCATTCAGCCAGCAGAGGGAGCAAGCCAACCACAAAGGTAGTGGCTGGGGATCGTATGTGGCTTCCTTTGTCATATTTCCATGACCAGTTCTCACTTCTTAATTGTCATTATCTTCTAATAACATAGAAGTATGATCTGATCATTTTGGTGCATTTAGGAAAGAATAATCAAAAAACGCCATGGTGTTTAAAGGTCATCTGGTGATGGTAATAACCAAAAGAGGAGATATAAGAGGCAATAGTTTTAAGAAGAAAATGTTTTTAGATATTTTTAACTTTTAAATTTATGTGAAATACTCAGATTGAGATGACTATTAGACAACAAAATGTATCATACTGATGCTGATTTCTATTATTGGTCTTGCTCACAGCACCCAGTTCTAAATCTCAGGATTATCTTTACTTTCTTCTTCATATAGTATGATTCAATATAAACAAATCCTATGGAAGGAAACGTAGATTATCATGTATCAATTTTCAATTTTTTTTGTAACTGGGGATTGAAATCAGGCCCTTGTGCTTGCCAAACAAGTGCTTATACTGTTGAGCTAACCCCCCAACCAATATTTTTTTTTTTATTTTTGGAATCACAATTTTACATTCTTCTCATCATTAATGCTGACCCAAATGTTGCAATATGACCAAAATATAATGAAATACTTTCTCCATTCTTTCCATGTAATTCTTCGATATTGTCGCACATGTAGCACAATAACTGGTCTTCATTCTATTCATGTCACACATTGTTTCTAGGTTTTCAATCACAGGACAAAAACAGAGAGAAAAAGAAAAAGAAGTCCTCTTAATATCTACAAACTAAACTTCAAATGTATAAATCACTAAAGTTATCCATGACTTTATTTCTAGTATTGTAGTATTTTCATTTACTTTGTCTTACTGAAAAAACTTACAATACTAAGTAAATATGTATAAACTGCCTGTATTTTCAAATATTTTATTGTTCATATATTCATTCATGTCTTCAGTTACTTAACAATTATTTCTATGTAACTTTTATGACTGTTACAAGCAAGATAGACATGAGTGAAATCAAAGTGTACTTTGGAAGTTTAATTTTACAGAGACAAGGAGATAGAAATATGAAAAATAAGTTTTGTTTTTAACAAGAAAGATTCAATAATTAATCTATTGCAAATTGTTTTCACAATGGTTTGTTATCGTGCAAGGTGCATACATGATATTCTACTTACAGACACTATTATAGCAGATGTCTCTAATCAATGAATTAAGAGAATTTAGATGTATACCTATACTTTAAAGCTGAATTATAGCACAGTTCCAATAACTAATACTTTCTACCTTGTTATCTTCCTAGTGGTTGTCCATAGTATCCGACATAATATCCTGTCCAACCATTATTAATGCAAATCTTATCTCTCATAGAATTATGAAGAAACAACCCATATTTATTCTAACTGTATTGTTTATACAAAAACATCATGGTTCTTCTTTCGTATCTCCTTTTTTGTGTAGACCTGTGAAAGATGCGCGCTCCATTGTCATTAAACCATTATAAGTGCCTGACCTCGGCGACACAATCAAGCAGAGTACAGAAGTCCACAATAATAGTGAGTTATCTGAAGAAGTTATTTTCGTTATTTTTTGTGGAACTGGGAATGGAACTCAGGCCCTTGCGCTTGCCAGAGAAGCACTTATCCCACTGAGCCTTCTCCACACCCCTCTGAAGAAGTTCTTGACTGTAGCCATTTACAGCTCAACATATTACTATGGCCTTATTTTACATACTTCATTTTGTACATTTATGCTCCATGCTTAAGACTGAGATAAGGAAAGACCTATATAACAAAAAATGTAGCATTTGTATCTCAAGAAGTCAGGCAAGTCCTCTCATGGTTTATCTTGTAATCCTGTACCTCACTCTGTAGATCCCTTGTCTGTGTCACCCATGTCGATGAGTCAGGGCTATTACTTGACCAGTTTGCTCACTGAGAGAGCCTGAGATAAAGTTTTCTCTCCATGTGACTTTCCCCAGGCACACTATAGATCTTTGATCGCCTTCCTCTGTGGCTCCATATACTCCTTCATCAGAAAATTTGGGGCACACAGAGTTTCATGATGTTACAGTACAGGTTCTCCTATGTCCTGAGTCTTCACTGACCTTGAAAGGCTAGGGTCAAAATGTTGGCTGACCTTGCGACCTTTCTATTTCTCCAAATTTTGAACTGTGAAATTAGGTTGGTAACCACCTAGAAGAAAAGCTGATTAGCACCCTGTAGCATATGACGTTCATTTTTCCCTAACTCTCTGACTATATTCTTTTTAGTTGTTGTTGTACATTTCTATTTGTATTCCTTTATTTGACTTCTTATACTAGAGAGAATGTGTAATATTTGCACATGTGTGTCTAGTTTATTTCACTTACGAGTATATGTTCAAGTGGCATCCACTTCAACATATATGCTGCAAGTTTATCATCCTTTATAGTTGAATTATACTCCACTATATGGAAATACCACAACTTTTTCAACCATTCCTCATGTAGTGGACATCTTGTTTTTTCTTCCAAGATTTTGCTATCACAAATTGTGCTGCTATAAACATAAGTCCATGTATATCATTATGATATAATATTTTCAGTTCCTCTGGTAAAATTCTCAGTAGGGGGATAGCCAGCTTGAATGGGATTTCCAGTCCTACTCTTTTGAGGAGTCTCCACACTGCTCTCCACAATGGTTGTAGCAGTTTACATTACCATCAGCAATGGAGAAGTTTTCCTTTTTCCCCAGAACGTCTCCAAAATTTGTTGTTGTTTAATTTCCTTATGATAGCCATTTATTCTGGAGTGAGATGGTATCTCAGTTTTGTTTTTATTTGCATTTCACTGATGGCTAGCAATTTGGAGCATTTATGTATTCTCTTCTTTAATTTCGTCCTCTGAGAAGTGTATATTCATCTCAGATGCCCATTTCTGGATTGGTCATTAAATATGACAGACCTAATAAAGCTTAGTTCTTTACATATTCTAGAGAAGTGACTTTTGTCTGATTGTTTATTAGTTGGAATATTTCAAAATTTGTGGGTTGTCATTTCACTTTGTTGACAATTTCTTTTGATATGCAGAAACACCTCAAGAAGTGTTGATCACAGTAGTTGATTATTTCAAGTGTTTCCTGTGCAAATGCATGTTTCTTCATGAATGCTTTGCCTACCCCTATTACCTATTCTTATTCCTTTTATTACTCCCCATTTTGTAATGGCTGTTGCTACTGATTACAGAATTATATTGCAGTAGGAGGGGTGATAGAGGACATCGTTGTCTTGTACCTGATTTAAGGGTAAAAGATTTCAGTATTTCCGCATTTAGAATTATATTATTTGTTGGGTTGACTTAGATGGCTTTTATCAAGTTGAGGTACAGCCCATCTATTCCAGTTTTCTGTACGACTTTGAACATGAATGAGTGTTGAACTTTGTCAAAAGCTTTTTCTGCATCATTTGAGATGATCATGTGGATTTTGTTTTCAGTCTATTAATATACTGTATCATGTTTATAGATTTTCAAATATTGAACCATCCTTGCATCCCTTAGATGAATCCTACCTGGTCATGTTGTATGACATTCTTGATGATTTGCTGTATTCCTTTGCTTCTGTTTCTGTTAATTCATGCATTTCAGCTGAGCTTGTTTCCTCTGCACTTACTGGTGGACTCGAGGCCTTAGATTTTGTTTTTCTCATTGTCCTTGTCATTTTGTGTAGCACTGACCTCTGATCATTGGTGTAGAGTTGTGGTGCAGCTATAACCTTATCGTGCAATGAAATTTGAGCGCCAGTCTATTAAGTTCGGGTTTGTCCAGTTATGCCAGTCCTGGATCCAGTTGTTGCAGTCAATTCCTTTTTGCTGCATCACCTGTGGTTCCCCTCTGTTGGTTCCCTGGTCAGGTGAGCATGAACCGAACTGAGATGCAGAGCAAGTAATGAAAATTCCCATTGTCTTGGCTGGCTTTGGGGCAATGACCCAGAAAATTGCAGGAGTCAGCCCTCCTGTGTCAGGCAGGTCGCTCTCTAGGTGGGCGGGCCTGGGCTTTGGTGGGTCTGCTGAGCTCCCAAAAGGATACTGGATGTTCTAATTCACCGGATAGGCTATGCTGCATCAGTCAACCCTTGCTGGGTCCGGGGCCACAGGCCAGAACTGGAAAAGGCTGTGAAAGGTCCCTCCAGCATGGCGGACCTGGGACCATCACTCACAGGCCGGGCTGCGCTGGGTCTGGGGCCGCGGGCTGGGGCAGGGGAACACTGGGAAATGTCTCTCTGGTGAAGCAGGCCTGGAGCTCTCCACTCACCAAACTTTGATGCCCAGGGAGTAAGGGAAATTCCCACTCAGAGAGCAGTGGATCCGGTGACTTACAGGAAGCAAAGGTACAACAGCAGAAAGGTATAGAGGAAATCAGATGAGAATTAATTCCTGAAATAAAAAAGAAATATATGAATATATAGCATCTGAAATACAGAATCAAATCCATAAACATCGGGGGGGGAGGAAACCAATGCTAACCCAAAACAAGTGCAGAGAGCACTATTCCAGCTGAAATGTATGAATTAACAGCATTTGAAGAAGCAACAGCAGAAAGGTAATGAGGAACTCAAAGAAGAGATACTTTCTGAAATAAACAAAGAATTCTTTGAACAAACGAATTATTTGAAATCCTAGTACTGGAAATACATAAACAAGTCCAAAAATATACAGAGGAAGCCGAACTTGGAAGAAACTCGACAGAAAAATATTAATAACTACCTCTCAAGAAGACGTGGATAAAAAATGAGGACATCAGAAATGTGATGGATTCCTTGAATGAGCAATAAAGGAAAAAAATAGAATGCATGAAATAGAGTC